>JAQGAY010000529.1:0-25388 GCA_034698085.1 Polydesmus angustus | reverse complement strand
ATATAATCGCGTTGATTAATCTCGATCATCATCATCATCCTACTCGTCTCACCGGCAGCAGCACCGCTACTCTGGTCGATAATAATTTGGTCTTCGCTTTTTCGGTGAGTACCGTAATTTATTTGATACAGTATTTCGTTTTTTAAATTTAAAATTTTTTGGCCCGGTGAGAGAAAACCGTGGTCATTTTCTCGCCGAGGATGAATTGAATAATTACTGGGGAAATATAACTGCCGAACTCAAAGATATTTGAGATTTGCGCAGTACAATAAAACTCACGTTTTGCGATTTTATTGTTATTTTTCAAAACTAATGATAGTTATTTCAAGGTCGATTTATAAAAACTGATCGATTAGTTTTCGTTCAGCCTTATTAAATCTTAATTAAATTAGATTCCTAAGTTTTAAATACAGATATTAATTGAAAGGCTTGCAGCAATAAATAAGTCGCTTTATTTTTGTTAATTCTATTCCCGGCTACCTCCAAATTTGTTATGTAAAGAGCGAGGCAAATAAGTTGCGCGGGTCATTTGATTGGTTGGTACAATTGCTGAACTTTTAACTTGAAATTCGAAAATAAAATAATGTAAATGTTAATGCAAACTCAATGGGATTTTTTCCCCCCATTGGTTTTACACTAGAATTTTGCATTCAATCTTGGTTTACGCGAAGCAATTTATTCTGCGTTACAGTTCGCTACATGTTTCGGAAAACTTGTAATACAAATAATTTATTTTTCCAAACTCGTGATAGTCAGTGAGTTTTCCTCAAGGTCGACCTATAAAAACTAATCGATTAGTTTTCGTTCGCCTTAAATCTTAATTAAGTTAGATTCGATCATAAGTTTTAAATACAAATATTAATTGAAAGGCTTGTAGCAATAAGTAAGTCGCTTTAAGTTTATCTTTGTTGATTCTATTCTCCACCACCAAATTTGTTACTTAAAGTGCGGCGGGTCAAATAAATAAAAAGACGTGAAAGGAGTGCGAGCGATACCGGCAGAAATTTTTGGCTCTTATTTATCCGCGTTTGGAGTGTGTGCGAAAGAAAACATTGCGAGGGTGTTGCACGTGGTGAAAAGCCGCGTGAGTGTAATTCCAGATAAATAAAATGATAAATGTACTCGTAGTTGCGCGGGTCGGTTGATTGCCATTCTCGATTTATTGGCAAGCTACAAGCTGAACTTTTAACTTCGAAAATAAAATTAACGACTGTGTAAATGTTAATGCAATTTCAATAAAAAAAAAAATTTGAATTGGTTTTACACTAAAATTTTGCATAATTATATTGTTTACGTGAAGCAATTTATTTTAACCTCTGCGATTCAGCTCATTAAATGTTTCGCTCATTATAATTAAAAACGAATTGAAGACTGAACTTTGACATGATCGAGCAATCTCCGTATTAATAATTTAAGATTATCGCGGTGAGTTATGTAGAAAATAATTACCATTAATTAATTTTTTTTTTTGTTTTTTTAGATTCAAAAATAATTCTCAAAGCTCAGTTAGTGTGGGTAACCCCCTAATCTCGGTTAGTGTGGGTAACCTCCTGCCTTTGACGCTCAGAATTAAATAGCTATCCCCATCCATTCTCAAAGCTCAGTTAGTGTGGGTAACCCCCTAATCTCGGTTAGTGTGGGTAACCTCCTACCTTTGACGCTCAGAATTAAATAGCTATCCCCATCCATTCTCAAAGCTCAGTTAGTGTGGGTAACCCCCTAATCTCGGTTAGTGTGGGTATCCCCCTACCTTAGACGCTCAGAATGAGATAGCTATATTCCCATCCATTCTTAAAGCTCAGTTAGTGTGGGTAACCCCCTAATCTCGGTTAGTGTGGGTATCCCCCTACTTTAGACGCTCAGAATGAGATAGCTGCCCCCCACGAGAGTAAGATGACATCCTTTGCTGGGACCTTAAATTATCAAGAAAAAAAGATAATATATTTTTATTTTAATGGTTTATTGTTTTTATATTAACATAATTTTTCTATTTTAGGATCAGTTTCAGTTCGTTTTGTTAATGCCGGATACTTTATAATATATTCGCTGTTACCTCCTGACTTGGTTAAGGAAGATGATTATTACGATATCGAACGACTATCATTCGCTAAAACAGTCGTAGTGGTTGAAGTGCAAAGCACATTTAAGGTTGTTTTTTTAAAGGTGTCTTTAAATATTTTTTTTTTTATTTACTTGGTAGAAAACACGAAAGAAAAATGATGTCGAACTGGAAGGAAGTCGAACTTCGTTATAATTCAATCGAGGTAAAATTAATTAAGTTGTATTAGTTTTTTTAAATTATTTAATAAATTGTCTTGTTATTTTTTTATTTTTTTTAGAAATTGACGTATCCCATCTCGATTGACGTTGTAAATGGGGGGTGGTGGGTGGGTTTACCCCATTTTATTTGCCTGCCGCCGTTTTATAAAAGTTAAGTTTTACGTTTCACTTATTTTTTTGTCTTATTTTTTTCCTTACATGTCTAATCATTTTTTTTCTTTTGTTTTTTTTTTTACTTTATTTTAGTTGTTTGGTGGAATGTATCTGGCAATGTATTTGGGACGACGCGGCCCATTCTGCAATCATCATTTTTAACCAATTTTTTACTTTTGCGTTTCCTTACAACTTGGTCGATCGGCGTTGAAGATGAAACATAAAAATGAGTAAAATTATACTGTAATTTTTTTGTTACTCGTAGATCTCATGGCGCCAATGGTGGCATCTGCAAGTTAATTTACCGGTTGGGCCATCATCTCTATTTTAGGCTACACCATCGCGTTGTAATGGAAAAGATGGAGTCGGAGGTTCGATTAAGTCGTTTTGTTCGATTTTTTAGTCACGAAAAGGTATCAAAAAAATAAGAGTGTTGATTTTTTTTTGTAAAGAGGCATGTAAAAAAATGACGAAACAAATTAAAAAATATTAGAGAAATACAGTAGAACGAACTCATTAAAATGAATAAATTAGAGGGTAATGAGAAATAGAAAAAAAAATGCAGGAAAAAAATTAAAAGTGAAAGTTTGCGCTTTATAATGCCGTAATTATCGTAATAATATGGTAGATAAAATAATGGCTAGTTCCTATTACTTGGGTCATTTTGGCTAGATTTTAGTTATTAAAACGATAAGAGTACAGAAAATTATTTTTGGGGCCCTTTTTTTATGGATTCACCCAATAACGTTTTAGATATAGTTTTTTAACTCGTTTTTACACTTCTAGTTTTCACTCCAATTTTCCCCGACATTATTTTTGACAAATATTTAAAAAAGTATTATTTGCACAATTTATCAAAGAATTGAATAAATTAATTAGCCATTATAACTTCGTCGCATCGAGATGTATAGCCAAACAGCAATTAACGAAGTTGCCGCGAAAAATTACTTTTGTAGTTAGTTTTTTTGTTTGTTTAACATTTTGATTTTTTCGATATTTACATAACACCGAAGCAATGACTGACTATATTTTTTGTTAATATAGTAGGCCTACTTGTAGGTTTAGTATCGATCTACAGTACTTTAATAAAAGCAAAGTTACAGTAGAAGAAATTTGTATCAAAAATAAAATCAGTTCTGAATTATTCTTATAAATATAAATCATGAAATCAGGGCCACTGCTATACCCCAGAGCTAAATTAGTCGACCACGCGTAGGTACTTATCGACCCAGTCTAGAATCCCGCTGAAATCCGCAAATTGGAAAAGTAACAAATTTGGTTTCAAAAGTTTATTAAATACTCGGCGTAGCTATAATATTTCGTAGTGAAGCTCATAATTTTATGGTCTCTCAATGCTAGAGCATGCATGAACTGGTCCTGCATGTAATAAAATTAATATAATTGATCAAAGTTTAATTTTATATTGAAAATATGTCTGAGCCTGGGCTCGTTTACAAATTCAGTATTCGAGTGAAGCGGAAATGCTACAGCATTTGAAATTTGTAATAAAAACATTTTATTCAATATCTTAAAATTATTAAAATATTGGAAGAGAATGAAGGACAAACTTTAATTACAGTAATATTATTGTGCTCGATCAATACCGGTTTAGTCTACTTATATAGGCCTAATATAGGCAAAATAATATTTAATGTCAAGCTATTAAACTTATAAGTTGATAACAGTATTATATTATTTTAATATTTGTGTACAAATATCCTCTAAAGCAAGGTTTTCCCATAATATTATTAAATGTTATCATAGGTGTTATGTAATGTTTATCGTTGGTGGGGTCGGAGAACCGCTCTTTAAACGCTAGCTAGCTACTTGCTTGCGCTGATCAGCTGAAGTCAAAACTTTTTACTGTTTTGCTGACGTAGTCTGCACTTTGCAGGGAGCTCTTTTATAACATCTGTAATTTCTTGAAATGTCGGAATGTAACGGATCAGCTATTCCAGTTCCTGAAAATCAGTTTTCCAGCTTCTTTTCTGACTGTAGAATATATCCACCAGTTCCACTTGATGGCAAAATACTGACAAAACCTTTCCTCGAAGCATCTAAAACAATTGTCAAGCTGTTTGGTAGGCCTAATTATTTATTAATACTTATTAATTAAAATGTTGTTAGCTTTTAGAATTGATACGGGGTTTAACTTAATGTGATTTAGCATTAACATTGCTTTGTTAAATCTTATAATATCCTAGATTTAATTAATAAATGTAAAAGTTAGGCTTTTATTACTATGCACTTTGATATTATAGGATTAGATCAAGGATCATTTTCGTTCATTTTACAATACTACGTCAACTTCAATATTATCATGACCTGTTCTATTTAATGGTTAATGGTTTAAAAAAAATAAAAATCTATTATCAGGGTCAACAGCCTTCAAAGTTTAAGAGCATTTTAATAATACAGCTATATTAAAAATTTATAATATTATACTGCATTCATGCATGGCAATTACATAAACGATAAACAGGAATAGCAAATGTTTCATTAGTTTCGCAATTAAATTTCTGAAATTATTTGCTTTTGCGTTAGAAATTTTATTATTTATTTTAATGAATAAATTAATCTTTTTTTTGCTTATTTAAGAAATGCAAGGGCCTGCTTTTGCACCTGTAAAATATGATGTCAGCGGAAACATTGAAGTACGTCAGTATTTTATAATTTTCAACTGCTGTAAATGAATATGTAATTAATTTAATTGTTCGATCATAATATCAGAAACTTGAAAAGAAATATAACATAGATCCCGAAAGGTTCAAATACATCAATGACATGATTAAAATAGAAATGGAAGAAAAACAAACTAGGCTTGCAATTGATTCGCTTTTATGGTTAAAAAGGTAAAAACAACGGTTACTTTTCTCGACTTTATTTGATTATATTGCATTCTGTAATTTTTTAACCAGGGCGCTCGAATATACTAGAGTATTTCTTCAATGTATTGTGGATGATCAAGAAAGAACAGAAAATTTAACCCCGTTTTGCAAAATAGCTTATGAAAAAACTTTATCTCCTTATCATGGATGGGTTGTTAAAAAATTCTGTAACGTAAGATATATAAAACTATTTCTATTAATGGTAACAATTGCCTTTATCTCAAATTACTATTATTATTTTTAAAATTGTTTCCAGTTAGCCTTTCGTGCGTGCCCTTGGAGAAAAGATCTGATGAAGCTCTTTTCAAATGGTCGAGAGGGAGCTGACGATTTTGTCATTAGTGAAATTGAGCTATTTCTCTCTCAAATAAGCCCCAATCTTGATTTAATTATTAAAATGTATAACGATTGGGGGTTAAATTCAGATGCAAAGGTATGACAGTAGATCAATGTTGATCTAGGAAAGCACTAGATGGGAAGTTATTGTTCAACTCATTAATCTTTAGTTAATTTTTTTTTATTGAAGAATGATGTATAATTTGACTCATTCCAAGATTCGTTACCACTGACACAATCAAATCTATTATATTAGATAAATGCTGGCCTTTATCAAAGCACAAATTATCAAATAATAAATATTTTAAGTGATATATTGCAAGGTTAGTGATGAAAACGGGTTTTTAAGGGACTATAAATGAAAATCGCAAATTAGCGATTGAATCAAAAACTGGTTACATACACGAGTTTAAATTATTTAAAATTACGACAGTTGTTCTTATGAGCTAGTCAAGAATTATCCGCAAATCTATCATAAATTGAATTTCTTATCAAATGTATAGTATAATGTAGTCAGATTTATCTTCATCCACATATCATGCTCAGTAACATAATTAGCAATAAGTGCTGATAATTCTAACCATCAAATGAGTCAAATTTAAAATCCTTTGGCAACTATTTACATTATTTCAAATGACCAACGAATCAATTCTGTAAAATAGATCACGTTAAAAGTACAGTATGTAAATATCGTTCAGATTATTTTGATTGAAATTAAGACGATTCATTGATATTATTGAATTGCGGTTATTTCTTGTTTTATTCTCTTTTTTTTCTTCAAATTGGTTCAAATCTTTTTGACTGGCTAGTCTGTGATCTTTAATTTTGAAATGTTATATTTTTACAGTAATTACTTTGACTATTTATTTCACATATTTTCATATGAAAAGGTTTTACCTGGCAAATGTGCAATAATTCATTCCAAGGATTCTTTAGTACTAAATAAGATTTTAATCAGTATAGTACTGCAATTAAAGTATTTTATATTTATCCTAATGTTTAGCCGCATGTGCCTGCATTTAACAATTGGGAATAATTTGTACATGTACGAACTGTTACTGTTTACTATATTTGCTACGCTATCGTTATTTTTTTATAATTTTCTTTGATTTTGTCAATTTGACAAAATTGAATGTAATTGCAAAATCATTTAAATAATTATAAGAATCAAATAAAAGTTATTAATTATTATGAGTTAATGTTCACATTTATTTTTTAAAAAAACAAGTACGGTACGGTATAACAAAATATTAATCGCTATCTGATTTTTCGCTTTCGGATGCAGTTGGAGTACTCAAGATTTCTTCTTCTTCATCGGAATCCTGAAAACGTCAATATGCTGCAACCATTACAATGTCATATTTAAAAATAATAATGCGTTTGTACCTTATCTTTTTTCACTTTTTCAGATTCAGATTCTATTTCCGAGTCATCTTTTTTCTTTGATTTGCCTTCATCTTCCGAAGTTTCGCTTTTTTTAGTCTTTTGCTTTTTTTTCTTTCTGTCAGCATCATCATCTGAAGAATCGCCGCCAGAACTTGAAATGTATTCTTTGCTTTTAAAAGATCCTGGCGTTTTCTGTGGCGACTTCTTTTCAAATTCTTTAGTCTTTTTAGACTTCTTTTGAGAGCTACTTCCACCTCCGGTACTACCGGTAGCTACGGCACCTCCTCCGCTAGCTTTGTATTCGGCCATTGCTTTTTCATAATCTTTTTTCCCAATTTCCGCTAACTTTTCATATTTCTGTTTAAAAAATATATTAGAAAGTATATATTAAAATATGTTTTGAACTTACGGTTTTGTCTTTAATTTCTTTCCATCTTTCTCCAGCTTTTTTGCTCAACTCGGTAATAGAAATTCCGGGAAATTCTTTTTTAAGTTTTTCACGACTCTCGTTTAACCATAAAAAGTAAGCCGATTGCGGTCGTTTTGGTTTATTTTCATCACGCTCTTTCTTTTTCTTTCTTGGTTTTCTCTCACCCGACTATTAAAATATTTAAAGGTTAACTTTTTTGAAAATTTTACTGATTTAAAACTAAATTACCGATTTTTTAGCTGGTTTTTCTTTCTTTTTAATTTCTTTTTTAGCTTTTTTCTCTTTGTCTGATCCACCTTCTTCATCGCTACTAGATGACGATGTTGCATTACTATCGTATCTAAAACATTTAAAAATAATTTTCAGTCAACTAGATTTAGCTCATAAATATTATGTCATTACTCTTCAGCCACTTCACTGCCACTTCCGTCTCCGGGATTAAATGATACGTCGGAAGAGCCATCAGAATCTCCTTCACCGCCATCGTTTCGCTCTTGTGCTTCAGCTTTTACTCGAGCTAAATAAGCATCTGGTTCTTCTTCTTGATCTGAATCCACAAGTTCTTCGTCATTGTATGACGGTTGGTCCTTTAAAAATCGGTTTAATATATTAATATCATACTTAAAAATAGTATTTTTTATTAATACTTACCATTTGCCCGCGATTTTTGACACGCAGTCGTTTACCCGAAATGAAATCGTATAATTTCCCATATTCTTCCCTATTAACACATATTAATAAATCTATCGTTTAAATAAAAATTAACTTTTAACTTACTTTTCGATGCTGCTAAAAGTATGAACAACCCCAGACTTAGTTTCAACTTCAAAATCAAAGGATCGAGTACTACCACCGCTTCTGGCAAAATTTACACTCGATACTTCTTCAAACCGAATGTGAATTGGAGGTTTATGTACATAAATAAAGCCTCTTTCTAACGGATACATGAACCCGGCTGCTGCTTTATAAGAACAACCAACAGCAGATGTGCCAGAATTTCTATATTTATAATATTTCAGTCAACATCACATTAAATTTTTAATAAAAAACTATAGACAAACCCTTTAAAATTTCCAGGAACTGTTATTTTACGCTGAACCAAAACTTTCATAATTCTGCTCATAACTTCGTAAGTTAAACCTGTCATCTCACGTTGAATTTTACCTTCATATTTTTCCTTTATTTCTCGTCTAGAAGTATGAACGTTAGAACGCATACAACAAAAATTATGAAATTATTTTAACACACTCTGATAAACCCAATTCCAAAGTAGTTTCTTCTTCGTTCGTGAACAACAAAATCAAAAAATGATAACGCGTTTGTCCTTGTTTAATCGGTGGGTCTAGACTAACCTGGATAAAAAAAATCATTTTTAAATTTTTCAACTTGAAAATATTCAATTCACAAACTTACAACAAAAAACATTTGTCGTTGATCTTTATGTGGAAGTAGAAATAACCGCAAAACAGTCGTAAGAGGAATTTTATAATCGAATGTTTTACCGTGAAGTTGTACAAAAGTTGGGAATATTTTAATATCGTAACGACCTCTGTTATAAATTAGAAAGAAATGAATTAAATAAATAGTTATAAATACAGTAATAAGATTATACCTTGGCGTAAGACATTGAACTTCTTTAAACGTAGCAATAGCATCTCCAGTAGCTTGAATAATGCTAGCTTTTTGCATAACGTTATCGTGAAAAGCCTTAAAGCAATAAATTAACAAAAATAGTATATAAGTTTAAACGATAAAAATTACCTGCACAGGTCCCATTTCTCCACCTGTGTCAGTTGGTATGTGAAACCTTAATTCCATTAAAGATACTGCAGCATCATCATTTTGATGAAATTCTAATGTTACTTCGTTTTTCGCTGTTGTACAATGGGAAACATTCATCAATGGAATTTCAAACGCCGTCGTATGACTCACATCAAAAGATAAAACCGATCCTAGAAATTATTTAAAAAAATTAATTTTAATTAAAAAAATCAAGTACACCGTAATATAATGCATAATACCGGAAAAGTTAGCCGTTCCCCAATTCCAACCCTTCATCGATAACTCTTTTTCGGAGATATCTACTTTATTATGGCGAAAAAACTTTGACAATTTCTCGTAATCCTAAAACAAATAATTATGTTTACGATATAAATACCCTAAAATAATATATTAATTTTTTTTAAATATTTTACTGTATCTTTAAATCCGCCATAACGATGCATTTGGCCCGTTTTTAACACCATCCTTAATCCAAATCCCCCGCACATGCGAAGCCAATTCACAGAATCAATGTCGGTAATCGGAATATTTTCGACTTTTCCAGTTTTATTATTTTTAAAGAATGAACCGGTTGATGATAACTTTAATCGCCCGGTATGCTAAACACAAAATAAAAACTATACTATTGAATTAAAGTACTCTACTAGATTTACAGTCATGTAAGGCCAACATGAAAGTAAATCTTAACAAATAAAATTTTGTATCACATGTGCATGATGAAACCTAAAAATAAGTAAGCTTAATTATTGTGGATGCGCAATTTATTGTCATTTACCATTGCTCCTCTAACTTCTTGAAGGATATCATTATACTCTAAGAAATCCATTTTAAATATTTATAAGTTTTATAATCAAGAAAACATTTAATTAATTAGTAATTATTATTGTATAACAATAAACAAGACAGCTGCTGCTACTACACTGAGCCCGCCAAGCTCCTTTCAAGATTCTTGCTATGCTATGAAATGCTGTATTCGCCATAGTGGCGTAAATGCGGTTTTGAAAAGTAAACTTGCCGGAAACGCTTTTTAAAATTTAAAGTCAAACTACACTTCCAGGAACTATATTATTATTACAGTACATAATTTTATATTAGAATTAAGAACAAAAATTTTATTAGAATATAATTTATTTAAAAAAGTTTGTATTTTTGCTAAAAGGCAATAAATTTAAATACTTATCCTACGGCGCTTCATAATAATTTTTCTTAAGCAATGTTTAGATCAGCTCGACCAAGTATTCGACTCGCTCTCGAATTTTTTCAGATTTTTACAAATTTTGCAGAAGAAAGTAACATGAGAAGTTGATTACAAATTACAAATTTATTGCAAAAAAAAAAAACTCAACATCAAATTCGGTTAAGCTACAGCCTACTTGCCTTTTTAATTAACTCAAGTAGAGAAACTGCAAACTCGTTATTGCTGCGTACCGGTAAAATCGGATCGCCAAAACGCCACTGGACTCT
Source organism: Polydesmus angustus (assembly GCA_034698085.1). Taxonomy (NCBI): domain Eukaryota; kingdom Metazoa; phylum Arthropoda; class Diplopoda; order Polydesmida; family Polydesmidae; genus Polydesmus; species Polydesmus angustus. Next base: position 14,669 of record JAQGAY010000529.1, on the reverse strand, counting down.
CCCGTTTGCTTGATCCGTATAAACTAGTCTTTTATGTTATACCGTATAGCGAGCTTTCGAGGAGCTTTCGCTCTTTTGTAAAGGATTTTTCACGGTCATTGATTAGTAAACAAATTACGGCTGTATCCATCAAACGTTGCAAAACTAGATGCAATTTATTTAACAAATGGGGACTGTAAACAGTCCGCCTGCGATTTCTTTAGAAAATTGTTTACAATGGCTTTCAATTAATGAGACATCATTATTTCTGCACGATGGCTTAATTCGAGCTTCAGATTTGATCGAAGTACCAGAAGAAAGTGTGAGAAACAACCGCTCTGTATCAGGTAACAACACAACCACCAACAGCAGTTCATCCGAACAAATAAATGAAGTCATAGCTTTTGACACTAAAAATCCAAAAGAATTAAGTGATAGGATTTTATCTTTATGTGGAACTCAAAATAACGCTTACGTGCGTTTAGTAAATTATCGTTTAAATGCATTAAGAGGATTATGGATCGCTCAAAGACAAATTGCTATAGAACAAGCCGAAAAGTCAGATATAAATTCACCCACTGCTTCGAGTTCCGACGAGGTTTTTGGAGGGACAAGAAAGCAATCTGCCTTGTCAGGATTATGGCATCACAATGAATCTCCATCTTTTACATCACGTTTAGGGTTGTTATTAGTTTTACCACTTTTAAAATCGCAAAGCAAGTGTGATCCAACTCTTTGTTTAGCTACAACTAAACTTTTGTTGCAATGTCTCTTAGAATGTGCACCTCATAGTTTATCTAGAGAGCCGGAGGATTGTTTAAACGGTTTGGAAGAGCTACTTTGCAGCTGGTTGGAAGAGATCAATGTAGGTAAAACTGAAGATTTAGGAACGTCTGATACAAGCATTTCCGGCGTCTACCGTAATTTAGAGGAACGCGAATCTGTGGCTGCGGCATTGGTTGCTTTGTCATCAGCCCGAGGAAGTTTAAGGAGCTTTATTAACACTCTTCATTTATTGCATAATCTGCCAGACATTAAATCTTTACCAGTAGCTCACATTTTACGAAAGCTTTTAGAATTAGAAGGTGGATCCAGTTGGTCATCTTTGATTGGAAATAGACATGCAATATGTTGGGGGTTTGAAGATATGTTACCTGTTGCTGCCAAAAAGGATGGGGCCGATAAAGATGTCGAGTTTGGACGTAGCGTTACTTGCGATGGACAATTTTTGTACACCACAAATTCAGCTGGATGGGGTTTAGCAAAAATTGGCACGGGATTTAAAGGAACATTACGAGGCTGCGTGTATACTAAAGCGAATGATATTGGCCCTGGACGCGTTGCATGGGGAGGACCCGGTTTATTGTTATTGAGACCTCACGAATTCGATATAAATAAGGAATCTAGTCGTTTGGCTGTTATTGTCAATCCTTACACGTTAAAATTACAAAATACTATTTACATTCCAAGTTCTGTATCTGCTAAGTCAGTAGTTACGACCATTCAATTCTGCAGCGATGGTTTATATTTTTATTGGATATGGTGTCCGGGAAGTTTAAGCGATAAGTCAATAAAAAACCAATCTATTTTTGTTGACACTTTTGTTATTAAGGTATATTAATTTTTTTAAAAAAAGATTTTTAATAATGCGGTTTTTTAATGCATTTTATTTTGAAATAATTTAGGCTGGACAAAATGAAGCTGTGCCTATTAAAAGAAGAGTTATGCTTCAACGAAAAGATGAAGTTGGCACCAAGTCATTTAACGAAACGTTAATGTCTCTGTTAAGACCGTATCGTCCCTCTTCAGCTACTAATTTAGTTGTATTGTCTGGAAACCATGGTCCACCGTTTGTTCCTGTTGTTCAAGATAATAGTGCTGGTTGGCTTTTTTTAGGGCGCAAGTGATTTCGACTTTTTATAATAATTAATTTTTATTTCTTTAGTTTTAACCAGTTGTGGTATTGCTTTAAAATCATTGCTTCGAGTTCCGATTTATTGTTGCGGTAATTCGATTGTTATCGTCACTACGTCGTCTACAACTGCAGCTAACAATGCTCCGGCCAGATCGCCATTTGGAAATGTAGGATCATTAGGCAACCTCAGATGTAAGCATTGAAGAATGATAATTTATTATTAGATATTATACTTAATTGAAGTTTCATTTTAGCTTTAGCTACATGTTATTGTTTTAATCTCAAAGACGGTTTATTCGTTGGGCGTAACGAGTTGTACGATGCTCCAACTTGCAGTTTAGCGAGAGGGGCACAACTTCCCGGAATGGCTGCTTGTTATGACGTGAGCAACAACCTCATTTGGATGTGTTCGAACGAATGGATCGATTATTTTTTAAATCCTGGTCATCAAGCTATTCACCATATTAATCGTCGATTGAAAATAATTGATACTGTTTTGTCCACATCTTGCTCATCTGATGATCGATTATCGCTTCCAGAAGTGATAAGACAACTTTTACAGCACGTTGGCAGCCTTTGTCATCATCAGTCGTGGCCTCAGATTGTCGATTCTTTTACCACTGCCGGTAATTCAATCATTACCCATCAGCAACAACAGTTCTCACTTGCAGATACTTCTTTGTTCGTTAAAGTATTGGATATGTTAGAAATGGCTATTCGAAGTCACGATGATCAAATTATTTGCTGTAATCTTATTATTCTTCAGGTATTATGTTTGCTTAGTTGTAGTTATTTATTTTAATATTGATATGTTTGTTGAACGTAACTATAAAATTGCTTTTTTTTTCGTATTTTAGGTTATTTGCAGAATATTTAAAACGAATAAAATAAGTTTGGAAGAAGGGACATTAAAGCGGACGCGGTAATCAATTACCATTTTTATTTTGTGCAAATAATGTATTAATTACGATCTGTTTTTTATTTTAGTTTTTTATTGTGGCAATTATTAACTAGTGATGTATATAGAACAACTGGTAATGATAATGACGGGGAATATTCAGTTATTCAAACTCTGGCATGCCAAGTTTTTTGTACAGCTATAAGCGTCTTGTATTCATCGTCAGAAGATCAAGCTTGGATTTTCAATTACTTGTTAACTGAAGGAGTTAAAGTTCCGGTTTTGACACACCTAAGAAATTTAATCATGTCTGATTATGCTGAGAGGTTAAAATTCTTTAATGTGGATGCGAGTGAATTGAAACAATTAATTTTAAACGACGATTTATTGGATCAAGTAATAAATCACGTGGTAGAAGAATCGTGTTTCCTTCTTCAAGATTGTTTTCGTCTAGAAACTGAGGAATTTGAGAAGCTACTTATATCTTTGCCTTGCGCATCACCTTGCGTAGAATATTTGTGCGCTCTACAGAATTATATTTTTAGGCATCTAATTTGCGCGAAACCAACTTCAGAACATAGTGATTTACCAGTAACTGCTGATGACAAATCAGCGTTCAATTTTAGTGATTTTCTTTTAAAAATTTTGTCTTTTGCTCAGAAAATTTTAATTGGTGCTAGAAAAGCATTCGAGGTTTTAATTGAAATCTGTGAAACACGAGGTAATCATCGAGATGATCAAAAACAACGATTTAAAGCTCTTGAACGAGTGGTGAAATCAACAATTTTAGGATATCTTTTGCCAACTCTTTTTACTGCTTTATCGCACTCAAATCTTCAGCACTGTTCAACAGCTTCTGTTTTAATGCCTTATTTAGTTCGTTTAATTATTTTGAGCAGCCGTGCAGCTCTTTCACTCAAGAAAAATTGCCAAACAGATAATTCTCAATTACAGCAAGAAAATGGAGACGATAGTTCATCAACAGTTACTGTAAAAACCGATAGATGCGAAGAAATGGGATTTTTGGATGGCCTTAAAATTCCTAATCCATGGACTAGAGGATGCACTGTCGAATCAATCCATCCCGTGAGAGATAATTATAAACTTAAGGAAACGGTACACATTCCTGGCGCTAGGTGCCTTTTTTTACGTTACGATCCCCGTTGCTCTTCTCAATATGATTATGACAAACTGCTCGTGTACGCTGGACCAGATGCTACCGGAATTAAAGTTGCTGAATACGGAGGAAACACATACGGTTATGGCAGTCGAAGTGTTTTGGGGGCTGGTTGGCCGAAAGATTTAGTTAAAGTGGAAGGAGATACTGTCACGTTTGTGTTTGAGATGCGTAGTGGTCGAGAGCACAATACTCCAGATAAAGCAATGTGGGGATTTCTAATCATCGTTCGACCTCAGGAATCTCTGGAGGCTCTAGCCAAAGGTTTACCTTTCGTGACTGACCTCGCTTTAGGTTTGACGGTTCTCGCAAGTGATATTTTACAATTGCTCTATAAAGGTCCAGCTCTGTCATCTGAAGAACTAAACGCCGAAATTTTACTAAAATCTAGATTTTTGCAGCATTGCGTGTATAATGTCGACGATGAAAAATTTCTTAACTTTTCCAATTCAACACCAGTTGCAATCGACGAGAACGTCGAAGTAAACACCGCTGAAAATTTAAATTTTCCTATCTCAATAAAAATGAATCTATCCGTGGATTATTTGCATAAATTAAGACAGCTTTCGGGTTGCGTCTCACCACAACTAAGGCCAAGTATTAGATCAGCCCTTCATGCTGATCAATTGGAGGATCGAATAATCTCTGCAATTTTGAAGCACGCAAACTTACCAACAAGCGCAAGTGCTTTGGTACATTTTCAGGAAATCCCTGAGTGTCAACAAAAAATGATAAACATTTTATGTCAATCTTTTCAAAAACTAGACTCGTTAATACGACGATTACAAGCTTTAGCCGAATTAGAACAGAGATGGCAGAGCGAAGTTGAAGATATTCGACAAGGCATGATGCCAGCTAGCATGGCGTTTTTTGCTGATTATCATTTTTCTGATTCGAAAACAAAGGAGTTGTCTATGTTATGCTTTTTGAAAGGAGTTGACATGGAGGGATCGAGTGCTGAAGTAGTAGTTCACAATTTAAGAGAAAAACTGGAAACCGAAGCTTATAACAAAGATGCGTGCAATGGAGCTGCGATAATTTCGTTCATTAAAACGCGTCAACTAGTAGCGACTATTTTACAAAGAGCTGAAATTTTGTTAATGGTATCTTTAGAACACAACGACAAATGGAAAATGCCTTCATTCGTTTTGGATGAGGAACAACCCGATGCTTCACTAGCATCGCAAACGAAACCTGCTTATTCACGCAGCTTTTCCGCGCCTTGTCCAGCTAGTGAATTATTAGTAGACAAAAATTCATCTAACGACTTAAACATTTCTCAAATACCAAAAAATAAGCGATTGACTGGGCTTTGGGGTCGATATTCCACGTCAATTTTGGGCGATATTCAAACTGATGATAAATATAGAAATTACTCGCGAAATATCCAACCGATGACTCTTCTAGATCAACTATTTTCTATTCTTAGTTGTCAACCGGAAAAGATAATTTCTCCCAAAGATTTTAAATCTGCCATTGAAAATAGAAAATTGAGAGGAATAAGCAGACGTCAATCGCTAGTTTACATGAAAGAACTTCTCACTGCCACTTTGGGTGTCGGAGGCGTAACTCACCTTTTAGCTGCTGTCACGTCGGTTATTCAAGATGGCCCTAAAACTAATGAATTAACATGTAGTGGCATGACTGCCCCGGTCCGTGAAGCTTTCGCAGTTACTATTGCGTGTGTAGTTAAAGTAGCTTCACGTTATCCTCTCGCTTGCAGTAATAGTATTGGTCTTTTGTGCGTAATTCCTTACGCCAAAAGTGAAGAACGATGCTTGATGAACTCTGGTTTAGTTCAACTGCTTGATTGGATGTGCAGTCTAAGTGATCATAGAAGTAACACTTCATCAGATCCGAAGAATTTAAGACAAAGGGTTGCAGCGATGGCTTGGGCTGGATTTCAAGTGCTTTCAAATTGCTGCGTCTCTTGGGAAGACGACACGTTGGACGAAGAAAGTTTACAAAATATTGATCAAAAAGATTCAGAACAATCCGGACTGGCGCGGCAAGTTGCTACACTTTTAACGAATCACTTAGCAAGAGCAACGGATAATAATTGTAATGATGCTGCTGGAAATGAAGCTTTGCAGGAGGTTCTTAGCCTGTTAAATAATTTATCTAAATCAAAAATGGGGAAGGCAATTCTCAGTCAACCCACTTGCGTGTCGAAGTTGTTGTCATTGTTGTTAGACCAAAGACCTTCGCCAAAACTAGTGCTAGTCATCCTTCAACTGTGTCGTAGTGCGCTTCCTTTAATGAGCGCAGAAGACTGTGATAAAGTTATTCTTCCTACTTGGGGAAGCAGATGGGGTTTAGATAATTCAATGACCAACAGTAACATTCCGTCTCAAATAGCGAGTTTATTATTGGCTAAATTGGCTGATTTCGTAATTCCGGGTAAGGCGATATCTTCATAATTTATTTATTTGAAAATTTAAATGTTTGATATTTTTTGCATAGGATTTCCTGTAACTTCAGTTATGGATAATACATCACAAGAAATAAAGACGGCATCAAAAACTAAAGATGAAACGATTGCTGACGAAAATTCCACGAATATTTGTGTTCAAGGAAAATGTGACGAAAATGATGTGCTTGATGGTCGTTTAGCTGTATATCTTTATAAACGAGAAGATCAATCTGTTCACGATGTCGTACATCCGCTGCTTAGTTCTGAAAGTCGTCTTTATCGCTTAAGCGGAAGTAACGTTGAGCGCATTGAAAGAATAAGCAAAGAATTAAGTAAATCTAGCAAAGCTGAAATTTGTACCGAAGATGCTCACACAGCGTTAAGAAGGGCTGCAAAATGGGCTCAGATGGGAATGATTGTTAGCACTGGACCAGCTCTTGAAAAAGATCCTAACGAAGCGAGTAATGATAAAAAGAAAATTACAAACGATGTTATTTGTAAAGAAAAGAATATTGAACTTGTCAAGTAAGTTAAATTTTATTAAATTATTTCTTTTTGATTTATATTGTTGAATATTTTTTTAGAACGGACCCGGTGAGGTCTTTTATTAGTGGACAAGTAGCTAACAATATGGCTTCAGAAGTAATTGCATTGCTACATGAACTTTTAAAGGCTGATACTGCTGCAAAGATTTGGAACTCGTCAGTTCGAAATGTTTTAGGAGAGGCATTATCTTGTTTGCCGCAGATAGTGAAGCAAATGGACATATTGGGTAGCTCTCACAGTACTGTTATGTCACATTTACAAAGTGCTCGTCGCCTTTTAGCTACTTTGTGTGCTTTGGGAGGTTTTAAAACTACCATGAAAGTTGGGTCTGAAGTTTTAGTAAGTGGGGACACTGGTATGGAAAATTGCAGCACTTGTGGTACAATTGTTGCTCTAACGGATGAACACGGTCTTGCTACGGTTAAATTAAATTTGAATAAAGTTGGAGAAACGAGTCATTGCTATGAAGGTATAAATTATGAAACCACTTGCCGAGTACCCCTGAGTAGATTAACACCGGTTCAATTTGAGCCCCTACCGTTAGAAGAATCGGGATTAAGAGATCAAGTTATTCACGCTCTGCACTTATTTTTAATGAATGAGAGCGAACGAAAACCTTTCCCAGTCGTTTCGTATGGAGGCGAAGAAAACGTGTTACCAATGGCAATTTCTAGAATTGTTGCTGAAATTCGTACAAGGGCGTGTATGGTTTTAGCTCTATACTTAAAAAATAAATCATTCTGCCAAAAATTTATTCGAAATTCTCCTCGTTCAATGGAAATTACCAAAAGTATCGCATTGGAGTGCCTACCTTCTGACCGTAATTTAACAACTGAGAATCACTGTGAAAGACTAAGAATGTTATTTCGCGATTGTGCAAAGCCTCCTCTGCCACCTATTAGAAGTAACGGTTCGAAAACAAAAGAAATTACTTGGAATACAACTAAAGGTTTTCCACCAGTTCGCGCCAGTCTTTTTTCTCATGGTCTTACAGGAATCACTTTTCTTGGAGATCCATCTGCCACAGTTGCAGGATTACCAAGAGGAACTTTTCTTTATGCTAGTCAAGTCATTCCTCAACAAGCGCCATCATTTTATTGGGAATTAGAAATTTGCTCTTTGGGCGAGCCTCAAGATGATGGAACACCTGTGGTTTCCTTTGGCTTTGCCCCCCAAGCTGAAAGAAAAGACGCAGCTTGGACTAATCCTGTTGGAACAGTTTTATTTCACAATAATGGCCGAGCCGTTCATTACAATGGCTCCAGCCTTTTGCAATGGAAAAGCGTCAAATTGGAGGTAACTTTAGCTACTGGCGATATTGCTGGATGCGGATGGGAAAGAACTGACTGTCTACCAGAGTTATTAGGACGTCCTGCAAAAGGTCACGTTTTTTTTACACACAATGGACAACGTTTGACGGCAATTATTGATGATGTCGCCGGTGGAGTTTACCCAGTCGTTCATATTTTAAAGAAAAATACTCGGGTTAAGGCTAATTTTGGGGTAAGACCTTTTGCGTACGCTGAAGGGCTTCATCACGTCACTGCTGCTCATAAAGCACTCGAATCAACTGAAGAGATTAGTGCCGCTTTTGGTCTTTTACCATTTCCAGGATGTTCGGATTCTGAAAGTGATGTCAGCGAAAAAGCAAGTTCACTCAATGATATTAGTGGCGAAGTTAATAGCGAAAATAATCAAAAAATTACAAAGGGTGCTTCTTTACCATCTCCTGTCTGTAAAGTTCCAATAATTGATGAAAAAGTTGTGCGAGATTACGACTACAGTTCTTCTTCGCGATATATCTTATCACCGAGTTTCAACAGTTTACTATATACTGGTCCAGATCCACATCCTTTAACAGGGTTAGTGGATATTGAAGATAATGTATACGATGACCAACAACAGCAACAACAAGAAGACCATTACGCATTGTTAGTTAAAGCTTGGGAAAGTCGCGTGTTTCCGGTGATTAGAAGACGTTTCCGAAATGAAGGTGAACGAAAAGATGGTTTAGAACAGATCAAAGGGGCTCTGCAGTTAGGTAAGTACTGTTTTCAAAAGCAATTTTTTATTAAAACGTTATGTTATTATGTATAATATTGTAATCGTTGTTTTTTTTTTTGTTTATTAGGCATGACCGATATTGCACGTCAAACAGTAGAATTTCTGTATGAAGAAAATGGTGGAATTCCTCGTGATCTTCATTTACCTACTATTGAGGATATTAAAGAAGAAATGTCACGAATTACTTTAGATAGGATCAAAAAGGGCACTGACGTTTTAATTCGTAATCTCTCGGCTTGCAGTTCTACAAACGCAGGTGTCACAGTTCTGCCTAAATATGCCGTTTCGGGGATGCTGAAAACGTTTGGCCTTTTGGCTGTTGTGCTCGATATCGACCATCAAAACGAACTAATTCAATTGGAGATATATTTAAGAAGCGAAGGTATTCTTGTACGTTTCTGGTATCCTTTGGAAGTTCTTGAACGCCCTCCCATCGGTATGCATCGAATGGGTGCAACTGCCGGTACTCAAATTGTAGACACCACCAGCTCCGTGGTTCATCGTGAATTACTGTTTTGGGAACATGCACTATCAAGAATTTATTGCCGATCTTCGTTTCTAGAGTTGAGTGATGCATCAAAGAGTTTAACCATTTCTGAGGAGGTTGACCGCATACAATTTTTATCAGATGATTTATTATCACTCTCGTGTGTTAACGGGGCTGTATTTGACCGATGTCTTACTACTTGTCGTTGTTCTCGAAGCGCGTTAAAAACGGACTCATGTTTAATATCCGACTTATTTTACAGTGATGTAGATATAATTAAGAATGAACTTGAGAAAATCATAGGCAAAGCTATTTCTGAAAGTGAAGAGCAATTGGTAGACCTGACCAACAAGATTACTTTTTGTTTACAACTAGATCAATTTGATGCAAACTTTCGAAACGAGCAGTTTGAAATCAACGAGTCTAAAATTGTAACTGACGTTAATATTGCTGAAGCGGCGTTCTTGGTGGTTTCCTGTAAAGTAGATCGGGCTAAGAATATCGGCAAATCAAACTCAGCTCCTAACGTACCATGGGCTAGAATATTTAGTTATAGTGGTCAAGATTTCAAACGAAATGGGCAAGTTTCAAGACAGGAAGTTGTGAGCTATCCGTATGGAATTTCAACTGTTTCCAATTCTCCGTCTACTGGATTATCACTTGAATATCCATATCCAACGGTTATACTTTCTTGCGATCGAATCCACCTTCGTTTAGGTGGTTGTAGTTCTTCTGATGTCAACGTCACTATTCATGCAATACCATCAAATTTTCCACTAGCTATTGCTTTTATAGAAAATATTTTACAATGGCAATGGCCGTTATCACAAAAGCATTTAGCATTTACTGTCACATCTAAAGTTGTTGACATTTTATGCAATTTTATTGGAAAAGTCGATATCCCGGCTCGCTTGAAAGAATGTATATTCCATCTTTTAGCCGAAGCTCTGAGAAAATTGTTACAATCTGAAATGGATTTATCAACTATAGATTACCCTTCATTGGCTTTGCTGTCTTTATTGCAAATGGAATTGCGCCGGTTATACGAGGAAGAGAGTAAGACTAGCGTCAACACTAGCACTGAAAGTAGCTCAAATCGAGGAGGAATTGATCATAGTATCCGATTTTCGTCTTATTTTCATTGCTTGATGGAAGTTTGTTTGGCTATGGCTGAAATTGCTAGTCGCAATGCGTCAAAATCATTTCCTAATAGCATAGGTGTGGCTAACGCCGGACTATATGGCATCTGTGCATCTGCAATGGCACTGAGCTCAACAGTAGGAGTTAGTATTTGTGGTCCCATGAGTTCTACCGGAGCGGCACCTCCCAGTCCTTCCGCAGGTAGTAAAAGGAAGAAAATGAAAGCGAAACGGGACCGTGACCGAACTTCACCAAAGTTGCGATCTGGGTCGAGCAGTCCACGAAGCAGCGTGTGCGAGAATGAATCACAACAAGCGGGTACAAGTGCTGCAGCTACTACATTAGGTGCAGCCAAAGCTGAAGAATTGTTGTGGTTTCATCGCGCCATTACGGCGTGTGAGATGTTACGAATAGTGGTCGATGGGAAGAGGAATAATTCTTTTGCTATTGATGATGCCATTACTGATGCAGCGCAAGTTTTATCAATCAATTCAGCTCACGAGCGCTTGCTGGTAATAACTGGTATACCGAAGAATCTGGAGGAAAATGTTATTAAAAGAGCTATTGAAAAGGCTTTAAGAAGTGTAGGTGGACCACAACGAGGGAAGATTTTTATTTCAAACGAATCAATTAAAATTGACCCACCTTCTTTTCAATGTCATTCATCTTCATCGATTCCCTACTCAGAAGAAAACGAATCGGATAAATTAGCCCATAGATTTGCCGTTGTCGAAATAAAAGTTAAAGCTAAGGTATTTTGCTATTTTATTTATTTATAATTAAATAATTGACGATTGAAATAATTTTTTAAAATTATTGTATTAGATGGAAACTGCACGAAAAGCACTATTTCGATGCAAGGCACTTTTAGATGGCGGTAGTTTAGAACTTGGTTTAATGACTGAAGAAGTAATGGACCTTACAGACAATAACATTTCTATTTCAACTGTTAAAGAAAATTTACAATTGTCAGATCCTGACGATAATTATGTTTTAGAAGCATATTTAAAACATAGAGTACTATTAATTTGAATAATGTGCTAATATTTGCTTACTTTAATATTTGTTGAATGTTTTTGTGTAGCTTTATGGTAATAACAGCTTGAACGAGCTTAGCGAAGAGGCCATTGGCGTGCTCACAGATATATTTCATAGCTGTTTTATCACAGACCAGCATTTAACTTATCGAGACGCTAAAGAAGATTCGGGTTTCATTTGCTTAAGTAGAGAGCAAATTACAAATCATGCTCAAGGTAAACTTTTAATCTTAAAATCGTTAATTTATAAATCTTATTATAAAATATTTTGATATAGGAAATCTTCTTCATGCTTACTTTTCTGCTATTCAGCCAATTAAAAAATCTATTACTGATCAAATTTCTGCTCTACTTCAAAGCTATGGATTTATAAAAAAAGAAGATAAAGACAGGTTAATAATTTTTTCTAAAATGATAAAATTACTTTTTTCTAAAATGATTTTGGTTATATACTGTAGTTCTGTGACTGAGAAATTAATGTCTCCTGATAAGCAAAAACCAAAAAAGTCAGCTTTAAAAAGAACGCATAAAGAAAAATTTGTTTTGGTTTGCCAAACTGATCAGTTAAGGTTTATATAGTTTGTTTGTGATGATCAATATTTATAACTTTTATTTATTTTAGGGTCGAAGACGCTGAAAAAAATGATTCTCCGGAAGGTAAAAATAGGTTAGGAAAATGTCGCAAGGATGAATGCGGGGTTGAAGAAAAATATTATCTCACTCTTGACGGATTTTTACAATATGTTAAAGATAAAGCGCAAAAGGACATTATTTCTGTATGGCAAGGTATATTAGCTTGTGGATATGATTGGCATTTTGACAGGTATAATTTAATTTTCGAATTCTGAAGGTGTGGACGAAACCAATTTTTAAATTTTTTTTAGATGCTGTTGTGTAGATGTCAACCAAGCGCAGCAAATGTCACATCAATGGACGCTTGAAATGGATTGTGCATTAGTTCAGCGGATTGATACTCTGTGTCGAAAATTTGTGATAAGTCCCGCGCAATTGCATCCGCATGAAATCTACTTCTCTCCAGCAGAGTTTGCAGCGGCAGAAAATGTTTGTCTGCAAGGATTGTCAATTGAAAATCTCCGTTTAAGAACTGCTTTTCTTCAATCGCTTAACACCACACTAGAATGTTATTTCCTCCCATTTGTCGATTTGCGACCTGCAGACAGCTATTTATTATCGACGGCTAAATTGCTGAGTAAAGCGAGAGGGGTAGTTTTCCACGATACGAAAATTACATTAATGAACCATGTGCTGAATTTTACCTCACTTCGAAAATCAGATCAAGCCGCTCCAGAAATAATTTTAGACCCTTTAGAAGTCATAAGAAGTAGGCTGAATAAGGATTTTAATTTTCTAATTAATGCCATGAACTTTTTTATTTAGGTGAAATGCAAGAAATGCCAAGCACGCAATTCTATCAGGCGATGAAAAAATTAGAAGAAATTCCATCTAGCCAGTTTTGTGTCCAGTTAGCAAGTGGGGGCGATCCCACTTATTCATTTAATGTGAAATTAGTTGGAGAAGAAGTTCACGGGACAAGTAATATTTATTAAATTTGTAATTTATTTAATCAAATTTGATTTTTGATTTTTTATTCTAGGTGGGTCATTTCGCCATTTTTTGTCTCAAGCTTCACGAGAACTTCAAAGTTCAGCTTTACCTCTTTTGGCCTCATGTCCAAGTGCAGCTGCTAATCGAAATAAAGGAAAATACATATTGCAACCTGGACAATTAAATTATCAAGAAGAAAAAATGTTGCAGTTTTTTGGACAGGTTTTATCTCCTTTAAAATGTTTGTTAATATTGTTATTAATATCGATTTGTATCTGTGTTTACTAGTTACTTGGCATAACTATTAGAGCAGGAATTCCATTACCAATTGATTTAGTGACTGCATTCTGGAAACAACTGGTTAATATTCCTCTTGATCCATTCATAGATCTTCAGGACGTTGATCTGTTAACGCATAATTATATTAAAGAATTTGATCTGGTATTTAGTCAAAAAAATATTTAATCGTTGCATTATTAACACCGTAATTTTTATCATAGGTGGATAACGCAAAGAATTTATCTCAGCTTTTGGAAGAGCATCATAATCCTCATTTTGTGTACACCAGCCTCAATGGTGACAAAGTTGAGTTATGTTGTGATGGCCAAAATGTACCTGTAAGCTGGGAAAATCATTCCGAATATGTTATCGCAATTCGTAATCTCAGAATGAAGGAATTATCTTCTCCTGATCGATATTTGGCTATAAAAGCTGGATTAGCCTGTATTGTTCCAATTCATCTGATACATTTGCTTACACCATTAGATTTAGAAATCCGAACTTGTGGAATTGCTTTTGTTGATATTGATTTCCTCAAGGTGAATATTCTTACATTATTACAATTGTGTAAATTTTAATAGCGCGCATGGCATTTGCAGGTGCATACAATGTATCAAGTTGGATTAACTGAAACCGATCCTCATATAAGATTTTTCTGGAACGCATTGGAAAGTCTTTCTCAAGAAGAATTACGCAAATTTATTAAATTTGCTTGCAATCAAGATCGCATTCCATTGACCTGTTCGTGTAAAGATAACCAACAAGAAACAGTTCATGTACCGCCGTATCCGATGAAAATTGCTCCACCAGAAGGACGATCAGGTAATTTAATTGAATTTTATCTAATAAATCTAGATTTTAATTTGTTATTCTAGGAACTCCGGATTCTCGATATATTCGAGCAGAAACCTGCATGTTCATGTTGAAACTACCTCAGTACTCTACGCAAGAAATAATGACAGAGAGGTTGCTATATGCCATTAATTGTCGAGATGATCCATTAAGTGGCTAACTCATCAATTTTAAGATCGAAAATTTTATCTCCATAATTATGCAAGTTATTCTATTTAACTAATATTGGCAACTCTCAAATATGTATTTATTAAATGACATAATTTCTATTCTATTTATTTGCAAAATTTAGATTTGTTTAATTTGCATAATTTGA
>JAQGAY010000528.1:0-25419 GCA_034698085.1 Polydesmus angustus | reverse complement strand
ACTATCAGGGTCAGAGTACATTGAACAAAACACTAATATAATTACGAAAATCTCATTATGAAACAGGGCCCTGGAAGATTAATTTCGAAACAACGAGTGGAAAATAATAGGGATTATAATAGCTCGAATGTCATCAAATGTCGTTGTAGGTTTGACATAGCCTAATATTTGGACAGATGCCCAGCTAATCCTTTAATACTTAAACATTTTATTAGCGTTATGGAGTGCAATAATATTAGTTATTACGAATCAAATTTTTGGAACTGCTTAATGAAGCTGTTAAGAATTACATACAATAACTCTAAAAGGCCCTTATAATATTATTAAATTTTAATTATCTAAAGTATTCAGATACGTCAATTTTTAATTTGAGTAATTGGGTAATTAGTGATGTTGTAACATCACTGATACATCACAAATTCCCATGTCAAAAAATACAGTATACAAAAAAATTAATACAATGTTTTCATTCTGAGTGTTCCATTAGTTTCATAAAGTAAGTTAAACGTCCTCTTTTGACAAGTTTATTTTTTAAACGCAGTAAAATTTTGCTTTTTTGAAGAATAAATAATTTTTAAATACTCCTATAAATTAGTGAATACCGGTATTTATTATTTTATGTAGAAAAATTGCCTGAGCATTTTAACTTGGACACGCTATTTTTTCAGGCTTTTAGCAAATTAATAACTCAATTTTATAAGCTTACGGGTTAATAATGCGTCATAATAAATTATTATTATTGCTCGAGTTTTTGTTCGTTTCTCAACGTATTTTTTCATTCACCTATCTTTTTCTGTGTTTTGGACTCTTCCGTTCATCATGCTCGTACATTTTACTCCCACGAATAAATTATTCTACTGTATATATAAATATAGAAAGCTCCATTCGCCACTGCAATTCGTCTTCGCTCAATCCTACCCGGATGGTAAGACGAATTTAATCAACAATAATTATCTTATTAATAAAAATACTTTATTTAAAGAGCGGACTTAAAAGTTAAAATTAAATTCATTTAAAAATGTCAACACAGCCTAATGCCATTCAAAGAGAGGAAAATTCGTGCGCTTTGGAAAACAACGACGAAATCGTTGATATTACTGGTCCTAATCAAAATGCATCGATCGAAATAGAAGAAAAAGTTGAAGAACAAAACTTGTCCTCATTACAAATAATTAGAGATGAAATTACCACCGGAAATCAAAGCACGGCGATTGAAATGGAAAACATGGACCCGAAGGGATTTATTTACGAATTAAATTTTTGTTTTCGCCTATTTATCACGTGCGATTGCTGCGATCATCAATACGGCGATTGGCGATTGAAGAATGTAAAGCTATTTGGAATTATATTGTTTGGATTATATACGATTTTTCCTATTTCCGGGATCGTAGTTGGTGGCTTATACGTGGACAGCTGTCCCGCCGATACCTCTATACCATTGCTTTTAATAGCCTGGAGTTTAATTGCGTTGTTGCAATTTTTAATATTTTTACTTTTGAGATATTTAAAAATGAGTTTTTGTTTACGAAACATTTGGACTGCGATTTATTTTTGTTTTTTACTTTTTCAAGTTTTAATTTTAATCTCGCAATCAGTTTTCGTTTTTATGGCGAATAAACCGTCTTTCGATCCGGGAGATCCGATATTATATTGCGATCAAACCCTCTTCTTGTACTGTTTAACATTGGTTTCACTATTTTGGATTATTTTTGGACCGATCGTATTTATGTGCGCTATTTTCTCTATTTTGTTTGTTTTTACAAGTATCCGAAATGGCGGAGGTTGCGCGCATGTTTTTACCGTTAAGCCCAGTAATTTATTCGGATTTGTTTACTCTATTTGCGGATGCTTATTTGTACACTAAAAAAATTGATTCCAATTTGGTTTGCTTTCGTTAAAAATATTCTTTAAAAACTTGATATCCGAAGTTTATTTTGGCCATTTTTTTAAAATTTTTAAAATGGGATGAGTATTTTTTGGGATTTTCTATTTCACGGATTTAAAATTATTTTTAAATTTATTTTATTGGCTGCAAAAATTAGCCACAAAAACTAATTGTGTTGTACTGAGAGTTTTATTTTATTAATTTATATTTGTTTGGCGCTACCCGCGTCGTTATGATCTGCGAGAGCATTATTTATTTTTGTAAAAAAAAAAATTTAAATTGTTGAAAGTAATTGATTTGTAGTTTAAGTCATATTATAAAATATAAGGGTAGCCTATATTTAAAAAAAAGTTATGATTGTATTTAAATAAATAATTAAAAAATTGTAAGTTTTAGAAAATTTTTTTTTTTAAAAATTCATTTTAAATTTTTTTAAAAAAACTAAAAACAATACCATCGTCGATATTTTCAATTAATTGTGTCATACATTTGATAAATTCTAGTCCAATAATATGCAAAATTTATTTTTATTTCAAACGATATTAACTTCATCAAAGTGGGAAATGAGAATTATTTATTAATTGCGTTTTCCGATCGAATTGCACCGTACATTTGTCCTCCGTTCGAATGATAGGAGTCGTTGGACGAGGGAGTGTAAGGTCAGCTTTGCGCAGAGGCAGTGTAATAGCCAATGAGGTCCTAACCGAGGCGTTACGTTGCTAGTTGAAAACTTTAACCAATACCCCGCCTGGCCGACGTGAAATACCGTCGACTGTGGCAATTTTTGAAGGCTCTACCCTGAGCCTAAAAACTCAATAGAAATTTAAGGAACACAATTTACTGTTAAAAGCATTTTAAATACTTTTGGGTATGCTCGGGCACACTTTTGAAGCCAACAACTGGTTTTATTATAAAGAATTTGCTTTTTAATCGTATTGTATTAATTTTATGTTATCATCTTTTTATAAAATGTAAGTTCCGTTCGTAATTCGTAGAATTTTCTCTTCTCTTATCTCCATCATTCTATCGAAGCGCGATAACCTTGATCTGCAGATTGCTACGTGTTAACTTTTTTTATCATTGCAAATTATCTAAGCAATTTATAACGTAAGCGTAATTAATTCTCCCGAATAAAATTAATTAAATCATAATTTTGTTGGAATGATAAAATTATTTATTAAACAACAGTAAATTTTATTAATTTATATTTGTTCGGCGCTATTTGCGTTTCTTTTCAAACGGCATGACGATAATTAAGACTTTATTATTTTTGACTGATAACGATGATCTACATTATTTATTTTCTTTAAAAAAAAAATTTCGATTGTTGAAACTAATTGATTTTTAGTTTAAATCATATTAAAAAAATTTATGTTACAATTTATTTTTTTAAAAAAAAAATTGAGATTGAATAAACAAGTAAAAAATTGTAAGTTTTAGAAAAAAATCATTTTAAAAAAAAATTCAATTTAAACTTTTTAAAAAACTAAAAACAATATCTTCGTCGATATTTTCAATTAATTGCTTAATACATTTAATTAATTTTAGTCCAATAATATGTAAAAATTATTTTTATTTCAAACGATATTAACTTCATCAAAGTGGGAACTGAGAATTATTAATTAATCGCGTTTTACGATCGAATACTGTAGGTATCGAAAAATAGAATACAGTAGTTTTAAAATTCATGTAGGCTACATGAAAATTACTAAAAAATTTATTTATACCTATTTATAACGCTAGAATGTACAACCATTTTATTCTCATACGGGGACTCATTTCAATACAAAAAAAATGAAAAAAAACCAATCATTTAAGTGATAAAAAGAGGTTGACCTACTTTTAAACAAGCTTACAAGATGCCGAATCAATCATTTGAATTCAATAAAATTAATTAATTTTATTGTAAATGTAACTTTCATTTTAATTTCATAAAACGTAGAATTTATTTATATTTCAAATGATATACTTATCATCAAAATGCGAGCTGAGAATAATTAATTAATCGCGTTTTCCGATCGAATTGCACCGTACATTTGTCCTCCGTTTGAGCGATAGGGGTAGCTGGACAGTGGAGTGTAAGGTCAGCTTTGCGCAGAGGCAGTGTAATAGCCAATGAGGTCCTAACCGAGGCGTTACGTTGCTAGTTGAAAACTTTAACCAATACCCCGCCTGGCCGACGTGAAATACCGTCGACTGTGGCAATTTTTGAAGGCTCTACCCTGAGCCCAAAAACTCAATGGAAATTAATAAACACAATACACTTTTAATAGAAGGACTTAAATTGAGTCCCTCATTATTTGCCAAACCTCTGTCTATTGGTGGCGGCTAATTTAATTTTTTTAAACCAGTCAACAATCCCGTTGCAAATACTGTACATTATAAAACGTTCAATGTTTACACTTGTACACCACAGTCAAAAGCATTAAAATTTCGGCAAATCTACATTCCACGAAAACTTTTAAGTGTGTTCGGCCACACTTTTAGCGCAAACAGCAAGGTTTCACCGTGACGATTTCGTTTCGTAATCACACTTCTTGTATCCGCATGATTATTTCCATGAAACGATCACTCTGCTGTAATTCGCAGAATTTGTTTTCTTTTTCAATCGCCATCATTCTGTCTACACACGACAGTCCCGATTTGCTCATTTTCGAGCTTCTATATCGTCATCTTTTTTTTCTCCACCTTTTCTAAAAGATTTGGACTTGCCCGTAACTCCACCACGTGCGCAGTATTTACTCTTTTTTCCTTCTGTAAACAAATGTCACACCCTGAAGCCGACCTTGATGCTGAGACGCATTTCAGTTTATTTATCTCTCGTCGCTCAATCCGCTCGCCTCATCTTCTTCTCCAATTCGATTTTTCATAAAAGCGGATGGTAAGACGAATTTATTTCCATTTTTTAAAATTATTTGGTAAATGCTAGAATATTTTATTAAACACACCGCATGTAATTTTAAAACAAAAATGAAGCGAAGATCTAAAACAATACTGTAGGCTACACTACATATGTTCAGTCGAATGTAAACAAAACATTTTGTTATTACATAAAGCAAGCGTTGCGAACGAGACCGGACTAAGAGTATGCAATAAACCTTCTTATTCATTTTCAAAATACAGTACGTTTATGTTGGTCATGATACAAATAAGGAATTTGTGACAATAATTTATTTGTTTCAATAATTATTGTTGATTTGTGCTAATCATAATAATTATTGAAAAATCTGTAAACAAATAGAGATCAGCTACGTCAAGTTACACTCTTAACTATGCTCAGAATTGCAAAAATTGCCATTTAAAATTAACATTGAAGCTTGCGCGTGCAGTAGTGTAATTAAAAGCATTTATTAAGTACAAATTAATTTTAATTAAAACTTTATAGAAGATGTCGGTTGTTCCGGTCGATTTTATCACAACGTATGAGTTAATGAAGAATGTCGGTCTCGAAACTGTTTACGTGATGGATTTTCCACAAACCCAAGGTGAACAAATTCTTACAATGGATGCTCCTGAGCATATTGCATCAATTGAAGAACAAGAAGATACGCGTATTTGCTGTTCCAAAGTGAGGAATTGGTGTGCTAAAAATCAAAAAATAATAAGGAATGTCGTTTTTGGATTTTTTATGCTTTTTCCTGTGCCTTTTATCGTCATTAGTGGGGTACATATTTACAATTGCGCCGAATATTTATATATTCCCATCCTTTTAATCATTTGGAATGTATCGATATTAATTCAATTTTCCATTTATCTAATTTTAAAATCGAAATTGCTTAACAGTTCAACGTTTATTTTAATGGAGATTTTTTCCGCGTTATTCGCATTTCAATTCGTCATTATAATAGTAGAATTTATTCTTGTTAGTATAGCCATGAGTTTAGAATCTGGTAAAAATTCGGACGATTGCAATTATAGGCTTCATTTGCAACAAATAATATTTACTGCGAAGTACTGGTTTTTCTTACTTATATGTTACTCGCATTTCTTTTTCGTATGCTCTACCGGTAGTATAATGCTCGCTGCGCAATTTTGTATACTTTTAGACGCGTGCTTTACCTACTTATATTTTTTGTATTTATATTGTTGTTCAATATTTGCGACTCTCTGTTGCGAAACGGAAGAAAACGGAACGGAAACTTTTTATTTAGTCGCTTTAAACGACGCCCAAACTATTCGAATTGTACCGGAACCTATACTCCCGGTTGAAACAAATCGGAACGAAACGAATGGAAATGCTATCTGAGAACACTAGTTACGTTTCTACTGACTATAGAATGACATTAAGCATCGCTTATTCTCATACTCAATGTGTCTTTTTAAAGAATAATTTTAGTATTTTTTTTTTGGTATGTTAGAACATTGTATAGGGTGTTCGCCGAACTTAGCCAATTTTCATAAATGAATAAATCAGTCAAATTTTAACGAAAATGCGTTATTTTTTTAAATTTACGTAAAGACCCTTTTTATTAGCGAAAAATGTTTTATCTAGGAAAAATTTTTTATCCAGAAAAAATTTTTTATCCAGAAAAAATTTTTTATTAGATAAAAATTTTTATCCAGGAAAAAATTTGTATCCAAGAAAAATTTTTTATCCAGGAACTTATCCAGGCAAATTTTTTTAACCGAAATAAATTTTTTCCCCAGGAAAAATGTTTTATCCAGGAAAAAATTTTTATCATAGAAAATTTTTGACCCAGGAAAAATATTTGATCCAGGAAAAATTTTTGATTTAGGAAAAATTTTTTATCATAAAAAAATTTTTTTATCCAGGAAAAAAATATTTTAACATAGAAAATTTTTTATTCAGGAAAATTTTTTTTTCCGAAAAAAATTTTTTGTCTAAGAAAAATTTTTAATCCAGGAAAAATTTTTTGTCCAGGAAAAATTTTTTATCCAGGAAAAATATTTTTATTAGCGAACATTAGCCGACATCTGCCAACGGGGGATGTCATATTCCAGAAATAGTTTTTTTAAATTAAATTTGTTATGTCGATGACTGTAAATTTAAAAAAATAACGCATTTTCGTTAAAATTTGACTGATTTACTCATTTTTGAAAAATGGCTAAGTTCCGCGAGCACCCTATAAATATGCATGTTAACAATATCGTTGCTTGTGTGTTTTAAAAAAATATTTTTAAGTGCTTAAAAAATTTTGGTTCGTATATTTTATACCGCGATATTAAGTCATCATTTTGGCAGTCAAGATGACTCTGCATAATAAAATGTCTAGTCTTATAAAATTAATTGTATTAACATTTTCACACAGGGATTTTCAACCGAGGTGGGGGTAATATATCTTTATATATACAGTTTTTAAACGGGGTGGTAATAAAAAATGATGGTCAATTCGTTCCATTTGGTGGGTGCTAAAAAAAATAATTATTTGAATAATAAAACATTTAATCCTAATCCTTAATAACAGACAAGCGTGACATCGGCGTCTTGGAAGCTTGAAAGAGTTAAAAGCCCCTTCTCACTCTTAACTCTCTAAACCCCCTCTCTCGTTCTTTTTTTTTTACCCCCTTCAAAAAATGTAGCGATTGAAAAGTTGACAATTTTATAAATGATTATTTTGTAACCTGAATCGAGCCCACAACATAATTAGTCATTTCGACTTTTGTATAATATGCGGCTAGGCGACGTCACGCCACCTATCCGAGAGCCTAAGGTGTTAAGATGCACAAACCCTCCTATTAATATTTTTGTTATTATTTTTAGCTCCCCTCTTTAAAAAAAAAAAGGAAAGCCATTTGTTAAAAAATTGACGCTTGGCGCTCTCTTTACAAAACTTGAAAGAGGAAAAGGTTTTTTTTTTTCGTTTTTAAAAAGAGGAATACGAAAGGACCTCTTGTAAAAAGGAGTTAAGGCCACGTTAATAATAACAAAATAAAAAAATGATTGATTATCATCTACTTCGAAGGGTTTTTTTTTTAAAGATTTTTTTAAGTTCCCAAATTTTACGTTTTGGCAAACAGATTTAATAATTCGATAATATGATTAAGTTTTTATAAGAATGGGTTATATGAATTTTAGGAAATACAAAACAAACATACTGTAGATTAAACATTTTGTTTGGTAAAAATTTAAATATTTAAACTATTCAATTATGCGGTTTTTGCCTTATAATTTTTAGATTTTTGTTGCTTTTAATTGTGAATGTTTTTTTAAGTACTGTATTGCCATAATTGTGTTACTGTTAAGTTACCGGTATTTACTTGGTTTTTTTTTTTTAAATACCAGGTACATGTACCTATAAAAATACTGTGGTTTTTCTATGCTTGCTTAATGTAGCTAATTTCTTTGTTATACATTTTTTTTTATCATCTTTTAATTTAATTTTTGTTTTTTAGTTGCTTAATTATAAGCTTTTTGTTTGCTTTTTTTATTTTGTTTTTTTACACTTTTGCTGCATTTAATTTTGATTTTTTTTGCCATTTTTAATTTATTTTTGTATACAATATTTTTAGCGAGTTTTATTTTTGTATCTGTTTTTTTTTTTTTTTTTTTTGAGATACCGATCATACTGTCATTTATTTTCGCTACAGTATTTATAACTCCTATTTATCGATTTCTTGTGGCTTATATATTTTTTCTACCGTACATTTTTAATGCATTTAGTTTTTTTTCTTCAAATTTCTTATTACAGTATTTTTAATGTTTTATTTTTACTTTACCGCAGCGTTAAAATTCTTGTTTCTCGTTTTCTTTCGTTAAAAGTAACAGAAAATGACAAATAACTTAGCAACTTATAATCACTTAACTCAATGTAAACAACTACTTGCGATTTTAAATCACCTACTGTAGGCCTACATTTTTTCTCGATTTATTGTTATTATTTTTTTCCTAACCCAAAAATAGTAAATCGAGGTTTTCCGGCTTGCATTTTATTAAAAAAGTTGCAACTCTATTTTGGTGAGAGGTAGCCTTTAAACACCTCTTCTTATTTGTCACCTCCATCCGCAAGGAATTACTCACGGACAATTAGAGCTGGTAAATAACACAATAAAACGCATTTTATTTTGCATACAACCCTCATCTCTCACTTTCTTTTGGCACCAGCGCTCCAAACGACGGTCGGAGGTGGAAAATAGGGAGTGTTGAAAGAGTTGTAAGAGGAGTGTAATAAGTGAGTGGGGAAACCAGACTACATGCACTCTTTTATATAAATTTTTTTTCTCGAGAGTGTTTCTCTCACCCCCTTTAAACACCCCTTTACCACTTCTTATTCTTACGCTTATTAACAAATAAATTTTTCCAGCGACAATAAAACAAAATGGTCGCCGTGTCAGACGTTTGGTTTATTGTTATTTTTTTTTTTACTAAAGTGGAGTGTTATTTATGCGGTGGGCGCGAATTTACATAAGGAAAACACAATTGAAATGAAGCAAACGGGGTTCGGGGGGGATAAAAAAATACACTCTTGTTGTGTTTCGAGGACTTCAGCTGCTTACTACAAAATAGTATGAACTTCTAGTATTGGTTTAGTAAAGCATTGTTTCAGACGTGTTTACGAATTATTAATTTTAAAATATTATTATTATTTTTTTTTTTTTGAATTATACACCCGGTACTGTTTTTACACGGATTTTTTTATACGAAATTGAAATAACACGGTTTCAAAATAAAATTTCATCTTTTTTTTACACGACAAATGTTGAAATAACACGAGTTTTTAACCAATTTAAAAAATATTTTTTGCTTATTTTAGGAATTTTTCAAATTTTTCTTACCTTATTTTATGTATTAATTATAATTGGATAATACTGTATGTATTTTTCGGTAGCCCTTATTATAATGTCACAGAATTTCCCCATTACTTTTTTTACACGAATGTTTTTACACTTGTTTTCCATGAACGTATTCCCCGTGTAAAAACAGTATTAGGTGTAATTATTATACCGGTAAGTAAATAGTTTGAGCAATAATTTTGTGTTGGCACTTTTAGCCTCAGTTTTTTTTTATAACTCTATTAATTAGAGAAAAAGGAACCCGCTTCAAAAATTATAAAAAGTGTACTTTCATTTCTCATAGGTTATATTTTTTGGGAAATAAACTACCATTATGATGTACAAAGTTCAAATCACTTAAATGTAAATTTATTTTTTGAGTTAAACTAGCTTTATGTTTTAGTTATTTACCGTAGAAAATTTAATGGAGATGTTCAATTTTCAAAATTACCGTTTAAAATAAATTCAATGACAAAAGCATCTTTAAAAAAAATAATTCTAGAAATAGCGCATTTGGTGAATTTTGCTATTGACATCGATGTTATTTCGTTAACAGGCTTACTCCATAATAAATTTAAAACATCCTCACTAAAGTCGTATCATCCCTCTTTTATTTGCTAAAGTGTAATCCCCTGAGGAAAGCAGATAAAATTCTGGGTAAGAGGGTCTGAGGGGCTGTTGACATGGATAAGCGAATTGAAAAATAGATAAATCTGCGGTTTTATAATACACATATATATATATTTTTTAATTATATAGTACATTGAAATTACAAGAAATAGAACAAAATCTGATAAGAGTTGTCATCCGATTATCAAACGTATTCGCTGAATAGATCTCGTTAGCGGTTGACAATAGGAACGGTTCAACGGGAAGAAACAGCCCAAAAACCCTCTTCCTTTTCACCTCATTCAATTTTTCCACAAAATGGCGGTTGGGACTGAGACGGAGATGTTTATCAGCGGCGATGACTAATGGCGGGACAATATTTCCGATTGAGATGTCAAGACTTCAACAGATGCGTTTTTGTCGGGGAATTTCGTCAGTTGAATGTCTGCTATTTCCAGGGAAGTGGCTTTGGGCGATTTCGGACCGGGCTCGCTGATGACCGGCCGATGACGAGAACTTTTTTGATGAGCTCTCAAACCCGCCAATTGAGAGTAAGCGCTGTTACACACGTGACATTTGTAAGGTTTTTCGCCTAATCAAAAAAAAAAATCGTAATCAAGCCAGAGGAATCAAATATTTTCCACTTCCGCTTTTCTTACCTGTGTGCAAACGCACGTGATTTCTCAACGTCGACGATTGGCTAAAACTGCGTTGACAGAATTTGCAAACGAACGGTTTTTCCATGGTGTGAATGCGCATGTGCGAACGTAAATTGCTCCGAGAATTGAAACCTCGTTTGCAAACCACGCACCGCAGTCGATTACCGGATGTGCATGAAATTAGGGGTCGAATTTCATCTGCGTTTGGATAATCTAAATATACAAAAGCGAGACAAAAAAAAAACACAGCCATAAATTAATTAAATTAATGACGGTTAATATTTCTTTTTCTTCAAATTAAATTAATAACGAATAAAATTTTCGTTTCAAAGATTATAATAATTTTTTTTAAAAAAATACTAATTATTTTTACTCACTGAATAGATTTGGCGTCACGGGTAGTCCGAGATATGTGGGGAATTTTGAGCTGTACCACACTAAAAGTTCTTCGTTTGGTGCTATTGTCTATGCACAAAATAATAGAAAAACATAAGAATAATAATCGTTATTGCGACCTGGAAGAGAGATAAAATATGCTTTCGTTATTACAAAATTTGCTGCAATCGAAATATACTTTTTGATAAAATATACGTCAAAAATATTTTTCAAAATATGAAAAATACAATAAAAAGTGTTACTGCATGATACAATTTTACTTACTACTCAGGGTAAGTCAATGCTTTGACTTGCAATAAAAACTAATACGGAGTATAAATTTTTTTTTCTAGATTCACTAGTAAATGCGTATTCTGTCACATAATGATTTAATAAAAGTAAGCCCGACGGAAAATATTCAAACTACTCAAATTACAGTGAATACTTTTTCTAGTATACCGTATGCATTTAAATAAAATGCAGTATGGTTCGTTTTAGATTTTGTAAAAAAAAAATATTTGCATTAATTGCAATTTGAATTGAAAGTAATGGAAAAACTTCCCTATTTACCTATACATGTATTGTACATGTATGTATTACAATTTTGTAAGAAAAATAATTGAAATAACTCTAAATTTTAATTTAAAATAACGCGCTTAGTGAAAAGTTATTTCATGTAGAAAAGGTTAATTTATCATTATCTTCTCTTTAAAATTTAAAAACGAAAAGTGACTGACTTGTTAATATTATAAATATATTATTTTTTAAAAAAAATAAATTCAATGCACCTATACTGTAATTAATGCTTATTAATGCCGTTCAGGCTCAAAAAGTGGAATTCAAAGCCCATATCTTTCCACAAGTTTTGATCTAAAAACGCCCTATCAACGCATTTTGGTTTGAAAAAAACTAATCACCATTTTTTGATAAATAACATTAAATTTTTTTTTAAAGACGATTAATTAACTTAGCTTGAAGTAAAACTTGCACAAAAAAATGACATTTCTAAAAGCAGGGTAAACATAAATTTTGGCACCAAATGAGATTTAAAAAATACTCTTTTAAAGAGATAATAAATAACTCAAACCAAATTCATTGCGCAGATGGTTAGTTTACTAATTTAACTCTAAATAAAATCGGTACATTTTCAGTTTTCTATAGTTTATTCTGCGCATTTTATTAGAAAGGAATGAGTTTTACCTTAATGACTCTGTAGTATAGGTTCGGACCTATCTGAACTATTTCCAAGTTCTGTTCGGCCTCGTGTCTGGCGCATTGAACATAGGCAATCCATCCGTGGAACTGAGGTGGTGCGGCGTCTACCAGAAAGTTCACGTCTCCGTCTTTTTCATTGAACACCTCCCACGCCCACCTGTCATCGCGCGTCACTTCACTCAGGCGCCGTACGCGTCCCACGTAAGGACCCATCTCGGTCCCAACTCCTATGGGGCAGCAACTGAACACGCCCAAAGTGTCATCGGCCGTTGGAATTGACGTCGGACGTAGTTTCAGCTCTTTTGGCATCGTCACTAGAAGTTCTAAAAGACAAAATATTAGTGAAAAAATAATAACAATAACGAGCGCTAATTAATTTGCATTACCTTTTGGAATGGAATGGATTTTAATGAGTTGCTCGTCATAACACGCTTCGTTTATTTTGAATAAATCGTTAGTTTTTTTCCCGTATAAAACCATTTTGATGGAATCTAACGTTATTTCCGGGTATTTTGTCTTTAGCAGACAGCATTTTTCAGCTTCATTTGCCTCCATTCGCTCGCTTAAAGTGTCGCTTTCACTCTTCATTTAATCGCCAAACGATGAATTTGAGGGGTCCGGATGAAGAACCCAGGCTATTGGGGCTCTATCAAAGGGCTGCGACCAATACCGCGAGCTCCCCTTTTTCTATTATTGAGGTGGGAGGCAGAAAAGTCAAGTACTTTCGTACCTTGCCCCTCTTTATCTCATTCATCCCCTCTTTTTTTACGACGTAAGGACCCGTACAAAAGACATCGGACCCTCAACACCAGATTCATTTCATGTCATTAAAATTGTAACCGGCTGATACAGTAAAAAAAAAACTATTAACCACTTTATTATTTTTTTTCTTTTTTGAAATTCGTAATAATATTATGTTTAGAAATGAGAAAAAAATAGTTTAAAAATGGGCAACATTGTCGTTTAAAAGTGTTTTAAATAAACAATGTTCGAAATAAACTTTTTGAGAACCAGTATATTGATTTTTAAGGAATTAAATTTTTTCTTAGAAAAGTTAAGTGCTTTTAAAAAATGTAACAAATGTTTTAAGAACATTAAAGAATTTTTTAAAGGGAAAATTACAGTATTTTTTTAAAGGAAAATTAAAAATTTTTAGAATTCAACAAATGCTTTAGTAAAATTATAGCGAAAGCTTGTAGGCAAATTAACAAATTTTTTAAAAAATATAAAAATTTTAAGAAATTATTTGAATTTTTTTTTATTATTATTATTTTGACGCCTTTTATAGGCAAATACAATTGTTCAAAAACATATTGAAGGAATATTAAAAAAATATTTAAGAAAATTAAGAATTTTTTTAGAAATATTGTTAAATGTATTTAAAAAAAATAAATAACATATTCATTAGGAAGGTATGCAAACTTTTTAGGAAAATCAGGAATTTTAAGACAATTCGCATGTTAAATAATACTTCAGGAAATTAAGAAATTATTTACGAAAATTAACAAAATTTTCAAGATTAACAAATAGTATAAGAAAATTAACCTATTTTTAAAAAAAATAACCGGTAACTTATTTTTTAAAGAAAATTAAAGATTTTTTCTATTTTTGTGTCAAAAGCACAAGCCTTCAAAACTACAGGCATTCGTTTTTTTTACTTAGACCATAATCCAGCCGTATCCTTTATCGTTCCTTAATAATTTAATTGACTACCCTCTTAAATTTCCTGCCGTAACATCATTAACGGATCACATAATTTTATTATTTTTCGCTTATCAATTAGCTAAATTGGCCATTTTGAACGGTTAAATCGTTAAGAGGGTGTAATGCGCGTGCAAATGAGATTCGCTCCACACGTGGGAAAAAAAGGCGTGTAGATGATATTAGGCGCGAAATATGACAGTGGAAAAAATTATCCCGCAAAATTTACATATGTTTGCGGTGGCTCGACTTGTGTACTTAGATGAACCCGGGCGAACAAGGCACATTTGTTGCGAGTCAACTTCATTAATAATGGTCACTCCCCGCATCATTATTCACCCGCCGGACTCAAAGCAACGCCCCCCTTCCTGCTTTTCAACCCGCACCGGGGCGCATAAAGGATAACGTTACACAGTCACGTGACTCGGATCTCCACACACGTGACTTCTCCTTCTCTCCCTCTCTCACAGCGGAGCGAACAAAACACTTTCTCCGTCCGGATAAATCACCACCGCTTGTGTCAATTGATGGTTCACATTAACATAAAAAACAAATATTATGTTCAATATTAAAAATAAGCCTTAAGCAGAATAATGTTGGAAGATTCGCAGCAATAAGCAGATAAGCCCATTTTTGCTAATTTTAACGTCGTTTAAGCACTTTAAATTTAAAAAAAAAAAAAAAATTTAACAATTAATTAGCCACCCAGATATTGAAAAATTAAATAGCTCACTGAAGTTTTATTTAATTTTACAGTTTTTAAGCTTTTTTAATTGTTGCAATTAAAATTATTCGATTATGTAATTTGAAATGATTGAAAATTAAATTTTTTGATGTTCAACCTAGCTAAACAGAAATTTAAATTGCATTACAAATCCATAACCCACTTTAAAATTTATTACAGTAGTGTAATAAAACATTCGTAAAATAAAGCATGAACACCTAATTCTCTTTTACACGGATTTTTTTTACACGAATTCGAAATAACACGGTTTCAAAATAAAATTTAATTATCTTTTTACGCGAGAAATTTTGAAATAACACGGTTTTTTAACCAATTTCAAAAATATTTTCTGTTTATTTTGGAAATTTTTCAAATTTTTCATACCTTTATTTATGTATTAATGAGTATACATACTGTTTGTAATTTTCGGTAGCCCTTATTATAATATCACAGCATTCCCCTATTACTTTTTTTACACGAATTTTTTTTTACACGCACTTTTCAGGACCGTGTAAAAAGAGAATTAGGTGTATTTCAATAATTTTGTAGTTATTTTCTTTTATTTTAATGATTTTTATAGTGAGTCGGTTGAAAACCTTAAACGTGCGTACACAATAATTATTCGAGACATATTCAGCTGATTAACCCATTAATTTTTTTATTTTTCTCGCTAAAACGAAAACTAGTAAGTGCGGACAAAATAGCTGGGCACTGCACGACTCTGCCTAAAACAGGTTTTAATGTAAATAAATAATTAAAAACAAAAACCACCGAGCATTAATTCTATTATTGACAATCATAAAATAAATTTTAACATGTTATTATTAAACTATGCAGTATAATGTTATTTTATACGTATTATTATATTAAGCGTGCTTATAATATGACTTTATTACAAGTTTTCTATTTTGATGACCCATGCCCACTGAAGGGAGGCAGGGAAAAGACAAGGAAATGAGACGGTCAAACCTTGCTCTCCTATTGCCTTCCACTCAACGGGTCCTACCCCTAACAGCGATACTTTGGTTTGCGCGTTAGTAGTGGGAGCTCCCAAGACGAGAGAATAATCTTCGGGGAAGTTCAGGGCGAAAGCGTAGACTGCTTTTGAGGCCTGGTTGGTCGTGTACCACACGTTAGGAGTGTGCGTGTCGTTTTGGTTGGTCCAGGGGGAAGAAGCATACACCGCTTCTCCGTTGATGGACAGCCACGCGCCTACCTGTTTCAATCGCTCTGCAAATATGGGGTCGATGCGACCGTCGGAATTGGGCCCCGCGTTGAGCAAAAGATTCCCTCCGCAGCTGATAGTGCTGACCAAGCTCTCCAATATCTCTTCGATGGTCAGGAAGTCTTGAATATTGGCGTTTCTTCGATAACCCCAACTCTTCCTGTCGATTGTCATGCAGTTTTCCCACTTGTGTTCTTGGAGAACGCCTGCCAACCAAAAATATTAAACGCGATATTTACAAGGCTTGCAGCTTTTAATAAAAATTGAGTTGTATCCTTATTGCTTAGTACTAGGGGGATTTAGAAAGTAATTTTCCCTCATCAAGAAAAAGCAAAATAATAATGACAAAATTACTAACAAGATTTATTTACGTTTGTACACCATTAAACTAGATACACTGTAATTTTTTCTGAGCATTTCCGGTACCTAAACAACAGCTTTTTGATTCTTTTCAAATTGTTTTTCAGATTTTTTCCAGTGTCTTTCAAAACTTTTTTTTATCAGTTTTTTTAAAATCAATTTTAAATTTATGTACGGTATCAATTAATTTACATCAATTTTTAAAAAAAAATTTTTAATTTAATTATTAAAATTGAAAAAAAAAAATAAATAATCAGTGAAAATCGGCGGCAGAAAAGGATGAGGAGGGAATCAAAAAGATGTTTTTTAGATACCGGAAATGCTCAGAAAGGGGTAAAAATTACCGCGTATCTAGTTTAATAGTGCACAAAAGTAAAAAAAATATAGTTTGTAATTTTGTCATTATTATTTTGGTTTTTCTTGATGAGGGAAACTTACTTTTTAAATACCCCTAGTATTATTTATATTAGGAGTAATATCGAATCTATTTACCAGGGTTATATTTGTCTTTGCAATTGTAAAAGCCTCCGTGTAGACACCTAGTCTCTTTTCCCCAGCGGTCATTGGTCACCACGCTCTCCTTAACCGGACTCTCGTTATACAACCAAGACAAGAAGTTCACGCTGTCCCAATAACTGCTGTTGGCCTCCCAATCGCCGTCCGACCAAACTACTTCGGGCTTGTAAGTGCTGACAAGGTCTTTGAGCTCCGGAATGACCTTTCGTTTAGCGTAGGTTTGGCTTTGGAAGTCATTGGCCTTGTCTTTGAGGTACACAGGATTGAACCACTCGTACAGACTGTAATACAAGCCAAAACGCACGCTGGTTCTGCTCCGGATAGAATCAGCCAACGCCCCTAAAAGGTTCAAAAAGGTACATTAGTAGTGTGACGTTCATCATCAACAAGATTGTTTTGAGTCGCGATTATCCGAGTGTCTGAATTGTCAGTAAATTTAAAACTTTGTTTACTTCCACCTCCAATACAAGACCACCTCCGTTTCGAGACCACCCCAAATACGTCCCTCCGATTTTCTCACGTTAATGCACCTCTAATACTGGACCACCTCTACTACAAGACCGTGGCCACCAATTTTAAGTCCCATTTTCACAATTTTCAATGAGAAGTCTCTATTTCAAGACCACCGGGATGCTGCGCTGTAGCATTCTGCGCACCCACCAAGGATAATTTTGTTAGTCAACATTGGAATTTTTTTTGAATAAATAAAGTTCTAATACATGGTTACAACTTCTAGTATTGGAATTTTCTTCAAAGGGTGTCTAACCACAAAATTACAATTTTAAAAATATAAAAATAATTTTCTTTAAAAAAAAATATTCTATTTGAAGACCACTTTTACTCGGTCCCAACGGTGGTCTTGTAATAGAGGTTTTACTGTATGCATGAAAAACTTTAAGCAACATTTTTAAGAATGCTTTGTTGTTCTTAGAAAAAATTATTGCTAAACTGTTTGTCTTGTTTTAATATGACATTGCGTTAACCGTATTTTTCGAATTTTGCTTGGGTTGTATTAATTCGGATAGTGGAGGTCTTATTTTAGTTTATTTGTATTGTTAACTAACCGACTAAATCCATCCCCGGTCCCACGTCCATCGCGTTCCAGCTCCAGGAAAGGTTGGAAGGCCACATGGTGTAACCTTCGTGGTGTTTGCTGGTCAAAACCACGTACTTGGCTCCGGAAGACTCAATTAAATCTGCCCAGTCATCCGGTTCGAAAAAAATAGGTCGGAAGTCTCTCGCAAAATCTAGGGCATAATTTTTAGTATTATTATTTAAATATTTAATAAAACTTTGAGATGACGGACCTTGGTAGGTGATGTGGGGAGGATAGTTCTTCATGAAACGAGTGACAGCGGGGTCACTATCGTTTTTCCATTGATGCCAGAACCACTCCGAAGAATATCCGATGACGGAGTAGACGCCCCAATGGATGAAGATGCCGAACTTAGCTTCATCGTACCAGGCTGGAAGTGGGCGAGCATCCAGGGAAGACCAATTGGGCTCATAAATTGTACCTAACACCGCCGCGATGAGAGAGAAGTAGAGCAGAACAACAGCTGCCATCGATGAAATGGGGAGAAATGAGAGAAACGGTTTTTGCTATTACGTATTATTAATTAAAACGAAATTGACAAAGTGGGTGTGGTTTAATTAAATACTAATAAAAAACTATTGTGATTCTAAACATTACAAATTATTCCGACAAATTGTTACAGAGGAAGTGTACGATACTTTAGAAAGCTAGTTAGAACATCAAGGTTATTTTTTTTTTTTTAAAAGTTGGCGTTGTATTTTTATTTTGAAATGAGTTAATTTTCAAGTTTTGGAGCTCTCTCTAGCCAAAAATAAATAAATGGGATAATAATTATCGGTTTATTTTCTTAAACAATTTGTTAATACTATTTTGTAATATCCTAAAGCATTGGTTAACTCCACAAACTTGATTTTTTATTTTTTATTTTAGGGCCCAAAAAATAATCATCGGTATGTTAGAAGCTTATTCCGACCTTGATTATTATACTTTTTACCCCTTTTGTGATAAAAAAAATCCTACTTTTTTAATTTGTAGGTGTTTTTGTTTTAAAATAATGCGAGATATTTATAATAATTGATAGTACCGCGAAATAATGGATTCCACAATTGCAAATGACAAATCAAATATATACGCGATACTATCGATTATTTTAGATTTCACGTGTAGGCTAGTTGTCACCAAAGAGAACAGTACCCCATTATGAAAGCGTATTAGAGTTTTGGGTACTTTTCTTGTACATAAAACGTAGACGCGGATGAATAATTTGCAAAAGGGAAGCGTTATTTTTTTTATAATTATTTATTATTTTCTATGGGAAAAATTGATTTCATCAATAAATTAACATAGAATTTCACAGTTAAATTCCCCCGTCCTTTTATTTGTGCTAATTTCAAAATACATTGAAAATTTAATGACATAAAGAATGCATTTTGGTTGACAGTCAAAATATATTTTTTTAAATTACCGATACCGGTATTTATTCACTGTATTTTGTGCATAAAAAAAATAAACATTGTTTTTAACGCTATTACGAGCAAGTAGATATAAATACCAATATTAGTGGAATTTAAATTGAAGCGCAATAAATCTTGTGAAAAACGGAATCGTTCGGTGCTCAAGTATTTTTTCTGCTCTTACAGTTTTTCGCTTTATTGAGGATATAAACAAATAATTAATACATGGGTCGGTCAGCCGAAAAATCATTTCCAAACTTCTTCGTTTATTTTTATATTATAATTTATTGACGCAATTTTTTTTTAAAACTTGAGACATTTTAAATAACGGTAATTAAATTAAATTTTATGCAAGTAAGCTTTCTTTTTCATCTCCAGAATTCAAATTTTTTTTAGTTAAAAACGGTACAGAATAGGCCCAAAATAACTATTCTTGCATTAACTTCCCCATTAATTATCTCTTAATTTGGATTTTAAAAAAAAAATCGTTATAGTAATTGAAATATTTTATACAACACGTTTTAAATATTTTTTTTAAATTATATTTTTATTATCGTATTAATTTATAAATAAATTTGAGTCTGACATATTGTTACAGGACTTAAGCGGCGGCGCACAATTCCAATTCTGTGCAAACTAAAGTAGGATCGAGATCTTCAGACAACGCGGCGTAAAGTTCATCCTTATATTCTTCGATAAATGCAATACATTGTGCGTTTGCAGATTTCGGAAACCAACCGCAGAGTTCGGTCAAAGCCTCATTAAATTCTTCCTAAATAATTTTTAAACAAAAAAAAAAAATTAACACAATTTTAATTTTGCTAGTTTCAAATTTTGAAATGATTAAATTTGAACCTCTGTAGGAAGATCTCCAAGCTCAGTTTCCAATTGAGTTAAAACCTCTGTGCAAAATGCACACTCGTCCACTTGTCTAGTTTCAGAAAGTTTCGCATCTGCCAACAAACAACACAGTAAAATAAATTTCGGCAGTGTATCGTAATATTGAATATTAAAAATTTAGTTTTAAATATGCCATAAGTAATAAGAGAAAAAACTATTACCTGTTTCATCTTCTTTTGCAAATTCCTAAAAAAAAAAAAAAGAAATTGAATTACCGGTAAAATTTTTACTAATTTTCAAAATTATTTATTGTTCAAAGTTATATTCATTGACAAAATTAATGACTTAAATTTTGGTACAGCAATACTTGTTAATGAAAAGTGAACTTACGCTTCTGCAAAGAGAAACTTGAAAAATTGCAATTGAAAGCACAATTAAAGTAAATTTCATTTTTGCTGAAATAGTTTGAAACTGAAATGACAGTTAATTTTTATACAAATTAACTGAATTAATGATTATGAGAAAATTAGCTTCCTTTTATATTAAAAACTAGTAGGTTACACTACGTAACCAATATTTTAACAAATATTGTACCCCTAACGTGACATCATTGCAAACATTTGCGCAAGCATTCCATGACATTACGTTACCATTCATGAGTAGGCCTACCACAAATATAATTGATCATTACCTTACTATTACAACTTAACTAGGTAAACAAACAATTTCCTGTGTATCGACAAATATTGTTAGCTCTCGTGGGGGAAATAATTAAAGAAAAATTTGTAAAAATTGTTTGCAGAAATTTTTAGTTTATTTAGTGATAAAAAAAAAATAATGTTTTGATCACTTATAAAAAGTAATCCAAATTTTACAGTATTTCATTGAAACAATTTGTTTTATTTTAAAGCAAGAAATATAAAAAAAAACTATTAATAATCAAATATGAATTTTTAATTGATTTTATCCAATGTTATGTGTAAATTTGGGTTATGGTTATACTTTTGTTAACCAACATTGTGTTTGTTTGGTTAATGGGAGTTAGCTTAATTAGTACAGAGTTTACGTATTATTAAGCCAATAATAAAATTAATTGCATGCCTTCATTCAAATTAGACTTGCATTATTTATTTTTATTCCCAGTATGCTCAATATGTGTCCGACTTTTATTTTCCTCACGTAAACTAATAAAGATCTGAGGGTCGTCATTTTTTTGAGAGACGGACTGTGGGTATCGAAGCGAAAGAGATGGTGAAGGTAGCATTAGGGGGCAATTTAAAATACCGGTAACTGTTTTTTGAAACTTTTCATTCTCATAACTTAAAAAATAAGCGAGTGGGAGACTTCTGGCTATCACCATCGTGTAATGGGAGTCATTTTACATTTCCATGCAAAGTTTCATGCAAATCTAAGCACTGGTTGTCGAGTTATAAGGGGCAGAAAATTTAGCAACCATGTTTTTTAATTTGATAGAAAATTAAAAATTCACAAGAAAATGAAGTTAGTTTAAATTAAATTAAAAGTGGTTTTTCAAATGTAAAATAACCTCAGGAACACGATTCCGGGGTCCATAAGACTTAGTCTCCCTCTCATCCATTTAAGTTGTTTTGTTCACTTTTAAAATTTTAAGCTGGAATTACACGTTGCAAATGCAGTTTTTTGAAACTTTACAGCCTTATAACTTAAAAACTAAGCGAGTGGGGGACTTCTGGCTATCACCATCATGTAGAAGAGGTCATTTTACATTCCCATGTGAAGTTTCATACAAATCTAAGCACTGGTTGTCGAGTTATAAGGTGTAGAAAATTTAGCAACCATGTTTTTTAGTTTGATAGAAAATTAAAAATTCACAAAAAAAGGAAGATAGTTTAAATTAAATTAAAAGTGGTTTTTCAGATGTAAAATGACCTCAGGAACACGATTCCGGGGTCCATAAGTCTCCCTCTCATCAATTTAAGTTGGCTTTGTTCATTTTTAAAATTTTAAGCTGGATTTACACGTTGCAAATGCAGTTTTTTCAAATTTCTCAGCCTCATAACTTAAAAACTAAGCGAGTGGGAGACTTCTGGCTATCACCATCTAATCGTGTAGAGGAGTTCATTTTACATTCCCTTGTAAAGTTTCATGCAAATCTAAGCACTGGTTGTCGAGTTATAAGGGGTAGAAAATTTAGCAACCATGGCCCATTAGTTTGATAGAAAATTAAAAATTCACAAGAAAATGAAGTTAGTTTAAATTAAATTAAAATTGAAGCGCAATAAATCTTGTAAAAATTGGAATAGTTCGCTGCTCAAATATTTTTTCCGCTCTTACAGTTTTTCACTTTATTGAGGATATAAACAAATAATTAATACATGGGTTGGTCAGCCGAAAAATCGTTTCCAAACTTCCTCGTTTATTTTTCTATTAATTTGTTGGCGAAATTTGTTTAAAAATTTTTCAAACTTGAGTTTTACACATTTTAAATACATGTACCGGTAATTAAATTAAATTTTATTTTTTCTAATTAAAAACGGTACAGTTCGCTGAATAGGCTACACCTATAACTGCTCCCGTTTTAAGCAGGGTTTATAATAACTTCGGTCTTCCATATGATTTCTGTTTTCCAGCTAGACAGGCTGTTTTAATATTGAAACATGTTTTCAATTTTATAATAGCTTTTTTCACAGAATTTTACTGTACAATATTAATAATTTTGTATTTTTTTTCCAATTTGAAGCTTTTGACAATGTTTTTTTTTTTTGTTGCTCGGTGTAGCGCGGAACCCAAAAATATTCTTGCATTAACTTTCCCATTAATTTTATCTTAATTTGAATTTTTTTTAAAAAAAAATCGTTATAGTAATTGAAATATTTTATACAACACGTTTTAAATATTTTTTTTAAATTATATTTTTATTATCGTATTAATTTATAAATAAATTTGAGTCTGACATATTGTTACAGGACTTAAGCGGCGGCGCACAATTCCAATTCTGTGCAAACTAAAGTAGGATCGAGATCTTCAGACAACGCGGCGTAAAGTTCATCTTTATATTCTTCGATAAAAGCAATACATTGTGCGTTTGCAGATTCCGGAAACGAACCACAGAGTTGGGTCAAAGCCTCATTAAATTCTTCCTAAATAATTTTTTTTTTTAAATAACACAATTTTAATTTTGCTAGTTTTAAATTTTTAAATGATTAAATTTGAACCTCCGTAGGAAGATCTCCTAGCAAAGTTTCCAATTGAGTTAAAACCTCTGTGCAAAATGCACACTCGTCCACTTGTCTAGTTTCTGAAAGTTTCGCATCTACCGACAAACAACACAGAAAAATAAATTTCGACAGTGTATCGTAGTATTGAATATTAAAAATTTAGTTTTAAATATGCTATAAATAGTAAGAGAAAAATGTATTACCTGTTTCATCTTCTTTTGCAAATTCCTAAAAAAAAAAAAAAAAATTGAATTAAAATTTTTACTATATTATTTCAAAATAATTGTTCAAAGAAATATTCATTGACAAAATTAATGACTTAAATTTTAGTACACAAATACTTGATAATGAAAAGTCAACTTACGCTTCTGCAAAGAGAAACTTGAAGAATCGCAATTGAAAGCACAATTAAAGTAAATTTCATTTTTGCTGTAATAATTTGAAACTGATATGACAGTTAAATTTTATTCAAATTAATTGAATTAATGATTATGAGAAAATTAGCTTCTTTTTATATTAAAAACTAGTAGGTTACACTACGTCACCAATATTTTAACAAATATTGTACCTCTAACGTGACATCATTGCAAACATTTGCGCAAACAAGCCATGACAATACGGTATCATTCATGAGTAGGCCTACCGCAAATTTAATTAATCATTATTATTACAACTTAACAAGGTAAACAAACAATTTCCTGTGTATCGATAAAATAAATAATGTTAGCTCTCGTGGGGAAAATATTTAGAGAAAAATTTGTAAAAATTGTTTGCAGAAATTTTTCGTTTATTTTGTGATGAAAAAAAAAAATTATGTTTTGATCACTTATAAAAAGTAGCCTAAGCCGAATTTTATTTCATTGAAACAATTTGTTTTATTTTAAAGTAAGAAATGTAAAAAAAAAAAATATTAATAATTCAATATGAATTTTTAATTGATTTTATCCAATGTTAGGTGCAAATTTGGGTTATGGTTAAACTTTGTTAACCAACATTGTGTTTGTTTGGTTAATGGGAAATAGCTTAAATAGTACGGAGTTTACGTATTAAGTCAATAATAAAATTAATTGCATGCCCTCATTCAAATTAAACTTGTACGGTATTATTTATTTTTCTTCCCTGTATGCTCAATATGTGTCTGACTTTTATTTTCCTCACGTAAACTAATAAAGATCTGAGGGTCTTTTTTTTTGAGAGACGGACTGTGGGTATCGA
Source organism: Polydesmus angustus (assembly GCA_034698085.1). Lineage (NCBI taxonomy): Eukaryota > Metazoa > Arthropoda > Diplopoda > Polydesmida > Polydesmidae > Polydesmus > Polydesmus angustus. The sequence continues at coordinate 677 of JAQGAY010000528.1, read as the reverse complement.
AGCGTAAGGGATGGTGGGGGTAGCATTAGGGGGCAATTTAAAATAACTGTTTTTTGAAACTTTTTACTCCATAACTAAAAAAATAAGAGAAAGGGGACCATTCATGGTATACGGACAACTCGTCCAAAACCAACTCCTCAAAAGAGGAAAAGCTATGGAAGCCGCAACGGACCACTTATCATTTTTAAACGAAATTGACATACATGAAACAAAGTAATTCACTAAGTAATTATAAAAAACAAAACTAATTCTTCTTATAAATATGAAAACCTTCAGTCATGTTTAACACTAAAACTTTTATGTCAAGCTTTATAAATTTATTAATGATACGTAGTATATAAGGACCTCGATATTGATCAGGGAACTGAAAATAATAAAGTTTCAAATAAAAACGTTTTCCATTAATCCATTGAAAATTAATAAGAGTTACAGAATTTACAAACACACTGAATGTACTTGCTTTTTAGTGACCCATTGCGGCTTTCTTAGCTTTTCCTCTTTAAATGAGATAGCTTTGGATGAGTTGTCTGTAATTCGGTCATTCCCATTTAAATTTGTATGCAAATCTAAGCACTGGTGGTCAAGTTATAAGAGATGTAAAAAATGACCTCAGGAACACGATTCCGGGGTCCATAAGTCTCCCTCTCATCAATTTAAGTTGTTTTTTTCACTTTTAA
>JAQGAY010000527.1:0-25478 GCA_034698085.1 Polydesmus angustus | reverse complement strand
GCAAAAAAATCAAAAAAATTTCACAAGAAAATCATAAAAATTTTGTAAAAAACCAACAAAAAAATTAAAAAAAAAAAAAAATTTGAAAAAAATTAAAAAAAAAAAAAGAATTTAAAGAAAAATTAATTTAAAAAAATGAGAAAAACTGAAAAAAAAGTAAAGAAAACTGAAAAAAATTGGAAATGCTCATAAAAAGGTGAAAATTACAGTGCATGGAGAAAAATAGTGTACATGTACAAAAATAAATAAATATTGTTTGCAATTTTGTCATTATTACATGAGGGAAACTTACTTTTTAAATACCCCTAGTAGTATTAAGTGAGTTTTCCCCCGATTTTATGAGAGTTTCCTCGCACTCAAGTAACGACTATAAATACGGCACCCCTAAGTGTGAGTTTACGCTTCGCCCTTGAAAACAATGTTTTTCAGAATTATATAAATAGAGATTTAATGTTTACTCGCAAATTATTACGTGATATTTAGTCAGAAAAAGGTAACGAATTCATACGAAGAGGAAGATTAATATGGAAAACATTTTTAATAACAGGCGAGTATAAAAGGCGGTGGAGTGACATAAGGAACGGTCACTTAACCACTGAGGTGCTGCGCCTTCTTATCTCCCATCGATCTTCTTCCGGTTTCAACGATGCCTACTATTTACGGAACTCTGCCCAGTCCGCCCACGCGCTCGGCCCTGTGGACGGCCAAGCTGGTGGGGCTGGACTACGCACTCCACCAGGTCAACATGCTCACGCTGGAAAACGAAGGAGAGAGCTATTTAAAGGTAAATAAAACCAGCAAAAAAAATTAATTACTTATTTTAGAATCCGACTTTTTTTTAAAATGTTTTCCAACGCTTTTAAATAAACTAAAAAACATTTTTCAATATTGTCTCATTATTTTGAGATCAACCCTGCTCACACCATTCCCGTCTTGATTGAAGACGACGGGTTCACAGTAATTGACAGGTAAGGAAAACAATTTCATCGGATTTCATCAGAAAATCTTAATTAACTATTTTAATATATTTTCAGCCATTCGATCGTGACGTATATCGTGGACAAGTACGCTAAAGACGACAGTTTGTACCCGAAAGACTTGAAGAAGCGGGCAGTGGTCAACAGCATGCTGCACTTCGACAATGGTTCTCTCTGGCCACCTATTTTCGCACACTTCGTAAATCACCATAATTTTGTTGACCAATAAAATAACTTAAAAAGTAATAGCATTAATTTTTTTGGTGGGGTTAAAAGGTCAACACCAAGGTGATGGGCAAACCCGTTGACCCGGACAGGAAGACCATGTTCAAGGACAAGTTGAACACCCTCAACACCTTCCTGGGCTTGAGACCTTACGTGGCCGGAGAGCAGGTGACCGTGGCCGACCTGTGCATCATGACCACCCTCAGCGCCCTCAAAACCTTAAGCATGACCGAGGACACCAATTGGGCCAGCAACTACCCCAACATCGCCAAGTGGCAGGAGAAGTTGAAGGCGGAAGTCAAGTTCTACGACGAAATGGTGGTTCGAGGAACCCAGGCCTTGAGTGAGTTCGCGCCGCAGCTCATCAAAGCCGCCCAAGAAGGGATGGCCAAAAAATAACATGATTTTGTGACGATTAATTATTAATAGTTATTATAAAATATTATTTTAGTTTTAATGTTTTTGAAATCGATGTTTTCGTTCAACGTTCGAACCCAATAATTTACATCCTTTGAAATTTTGAACTAGTGTTTAGGTTCTAAAAATTCAATTTAAGCGCGTGTACCGTACACTTTTTAAGCTCCACTTAAAACAAGTTTACTTCGTTTTGAATCATAATTTTATTTCCAAAAGCAGTCGAGTGCACTTTTTACAGGGTGTCCGTAAATATACGACGCTTTTAAAAAGCGAATAAACAAGTAAAAATTTAATATAATTGAAATTTTTTTTTATTAATTAAATACAAACAACACCTCCAATTTAATAATGAAAAACCATTTTTAGAATATGACCTCTACAACTGAGTCGGCACATGTTAACTCGATTAGCCAAATTTTCAATAACTCTCTCGCACGTGTCTGGCTGGATGACGCCAATAAGAATGCGCTGTTCAAAAAATTATTATTGTCAACTCCTCCATGACAATAAAATTATCCTTAAAACATCACCTGAAAATTAAATGTGAGTGATTGAATTCTAAAAATGTTTTTTTTTTTTTTTTTTTTTTTTTTAATTGAAATTTTTCGCCATTCGGCAAATTTAATAATTTAATTCTATCTAATCCAAAGAAGAGAAAGTATTACCAGCAAAAAATTTAAACAGTGCTTAATTTTTAATGCACCTGTGAGAAGGTTATTGAAAAGTCTGCTAATCGAGTTAATACGTGCCGACTCAGTTGCAGAGGTCATATTCTAAAAATGGGTTTTCATTATTAAATCGGAAATGCTGTTGTATGTAAATATTAAAAAATTAATTCATTTTCATTATTATTTGACTCGTTTATTCGCTTTTCAAAAGCGTCGTATATTTACGGACACACTGTATTAAAATAATCGACGATCGATCGATTAAGACCGATGAATTTTTGTCGTGAATTGTTTTTTATTGTCATTATTAATTTCTAAGGTAGTGGAGCGCATGTTAAATATCTTCGATGCATACCGGGTGTGATAAATATCTGCGTATGTCTGATTTGAATTGGCGGAAAGTCGCACCTTTTCTAATGAACCAATGAATGAATGCGTTTATCAAGTGTAAAACAATGGCTTTCGCGATAATATCGATTACTATAGAAATGTTTACTGGTTAAATCATGACATAATTCTAATCGTCACGTCACGTATCGAGATTTTTAATCATAAAGATAATGAAATTAATATAATACGAAGAGGAAAAATGATGTACAAAATTATTATGAGCGAGCAGTGAGGTGTGTATAAAAAGCAGAGGACGGCGATTAGGACCAGTCATTTGGTCATTGAGGTGTGCTGTTCTCGGCTCTTCCGGTTCCACTCGATATTAAACGAGATGCCTACTATTTTCGGAATTCTACCCAGTCCGCCCACGCGCTCGGCCCTGTGGACGGCCAAGTTGGTGGGGCTGGACTACGAACTCCGAGAAGTCAACATGCTTAAGCAGGAAAACAAAGCGGAAAGCTATTTAAAGGTAAACAATTTCGTTAATTAAAATTAATTATTACTTGTTTTTAATTAGTTTTTAAAAGATTTTTAGAAAGTATCTTTCTTAAAATAATGTTATTAAAAAAATTTGGTCTCATTATTTTTAGATCAACCCTGCTCACACCATTCCCACATTTGTTGAAGACGATGGGTATACAGTAATTGACAGGTAAAAAAAAATTTCAGCGGATGTCATCAGAACATCTCATTGACATTTTTATATAATATATTTTTAGTCACTCGATCGTGACGTATATCGTGGACAAGTACGCTAAAGACGACAGTTTGTACCCGAAAGACTTGAAAAAAAGAGCGCTGGTCAATAGCATGTTGCACTTTGACAACGGCTCTCTGTTTCCACCTATTTTCGGACACTTCGTAAATCACACTCTTTTTAACCCAAAAATATTAAAAACCGTAATAATATTACCTACTAAATTTTATGTTTAAAAATGTAAGGTTACTACTAAACTGATGGGCAAACCTAATGACCCGGTAAGAGAAGCCATGATCAAGGACAAGTTGACCACCCTCAACACCTTCCTCGGACTGAGAGCTTACGCGGCCGGAGACCAAGTGACCGTGGCTGACCTGTGCATCATTAACACCCTCAGCGCTCTTAAAACCTTCGGCATGACCGAGGCCACCAATTGGACCAGCAACTACCCCAACATCGCCAAATGGCAGGAGAAGCTGAAAGCGGAAGTGGAGTTCTACGACGAAATTGTAGTTAAAGGAACCCAGGCCTTGAGCGAGTTTACGCCGAAGATGGCCGAAGCCTATAAGGAATTAATGGCTAAGAAACTCAATGTTTTCGTTTAACCGAAACGTTAAGTTTATTTTGTCGTTAATTCTAAGTGTGCTCCACTGTATGGGCTCTACCTTTAGGGGGGCAATTGGAAAACTTTCGACCTTGAGGAACGAAATTTTTGGCCATCCTTACAATGACTTGGGTTTCAAAGTTTAGTTAACAATTTTTTTATTTTGAGTTTAGAAATTTATTTGTATTATTTAATGAACGGTTTTTAGAGTATCTAATTTAATGTGGCGCTTATCCTTAAAATGTGCCGCTCTGAGCCTCTAAAGCCTCGCTACACCTAGTGGAAAATACGTTAATTAATTATTATTGTTACATTTCGCTATATCGAACAATTCGTTGTACCGATTATCTTCTCCGCACAATAAATTCCGCCAAATAAATCTACAATTAATCCGCCATCAATATTATTGTTGATCGATTAAGACTGATGGGATTGTCGCATTGAATCGTCGCATTGTTATTGTTTCCAAGAAGAAGCAGCACGATAACTTTGCATACCGGGTGATACCGGTATCTTGATTAAATACCGGTATGTGTTTGATTTGAACGGCGAATGGCGTCATTTTTTCCCAATGAATGAGCGTATTTTTAAGTGATCGGTATCAAGTGCGCCGTACATTGAGTTTGCGCTTCGTCCTTGGAAACAATGCTTTTCATTGTGTATTAATAGAGAAGTGTTGACTCGCGAATCATTACGAATCGTTTAATCGTTCGATTACGTGATATCGGTCGTAAAGATAACAATTAATCCGAAGAGCAAGATAATGCAATAACGTTGCAGCAGGTATAAAAAGCGGAAGAGTGCGATTAGGAAGGTCACTTAGCCATTGCTCTGCTCTTCTTCTCAGATCCTCTTCCGGTTTCAACCATGCCTACTATTTACGGAGTCCTACCCAGTCCGCCCTCTCGCTCGGCCTTATGGACGGCCAAGCTAGTGGGTCTGGACTACAAGCTCCACGAGGTCAATATGCTCAAGCAGGAAAACAAAGGAGAGAGCTATTTAAAGGTAAACAATCTTAGTTAATTAAAAATACAGTAAAACCCGTTTACAGTGCGCCCGCTTATAGTGCGAACCCGCTTCTAGTGCGATTTTTGCCCGGTCCCTTGGACAACACCATTGGAGCATGTGGTAAAAAAACCACTTATAGTGCGCCTGCTTATAGTGCGAACCCGCGTATAGGGCGACCCTATTTTGGTCCCCAGAGACTAAAAACCTGTATAATACGCCCGCTTATAGTGCGCCCCACTTATATGATTTTTTTTTTTTTTTAAAAAAACATTTTTTAAAATACATGTATATAAATTCTAAAAATTGTGAATTTTCTGGGCAGATTTTTCGTACCAATTACAAAAAAAACCAAAAAAAAAAAAAAAAAATTGGATAAAAAAAAATATTTTTGAGTAAATTAATGTTTCGCTTCACTAAGGAAGTACTATTACATTTTTAGCATTTCCCGGATATAGTGCGATTTTTTTTCGGTCCCTTGAATCGCACTATAAACGGGTTTTACTGTATAACTACTTAAAAAAATTTGTCTCATTATTTTCAGATCAACCCTGCTCACACCATTCCCACCTTCGTTGAAGACGATGGTTATACAGTAATTGACAGGTAAAAAAACAATTCATAGAATGTCATCAGAACATCTCGTTAAGATTTAATATTTTTAGCCATTCGATCGTGACGTATATCGTGGACAAGTACGCTAAAGACGACAGTTTGTACCCGAAAGATTTGAAGAAAAGAGCTGTGGTCAACAGCATGTTGCACTTCGACAACGGCTCTCTCTGGCCACTCATTTTCGGACACTTCGTAAGTCACACTTTTTTTTAACCCAATAATAATAATAATAATGCTAATTATTTTTGTTGGATTCAAAAGGTCAATACCAAGCTGATGGGCAAACCCATTGACCCGGACAGGGAGACCGCGTTCAAGGACAAGTTGAACACCCTCAACACCTTCCTCGGCCTGAGACCTTACGTGGCCGGTGACCATGTGACCGTGGCTGACCTCTGCATCATGAACACCCTGAGCGCCCTCAAGTCCTTTGGCACCACCGATGCCACTAATTTGTCCAGCAACTACCCCAACATCGCTAAGTGGACGGAGAAGATGAAAGCGGAAGTCAAGTTCTACGACGAGATCGTGGTGAAAGGGACCCTCGCGTTGAGCGAGTTCGCCCCGAAACTGGCCGAAGCCTTCAAAGAACGAATGACCAAGAAATAACATGTTTCTCTTATGATTATTAAAAAGTAAAAAAAAAAGTTTATTGGAAATTTTCGTATTGATTTATTTTGAAATTATCGATAATTTCGTTTAACGTTTGAATACAACTATTTAGCCTACTTCCGAAATTTTTATTTACGCGAGACTTGATTTAAACGGGTGCTTACGCCCCCCTAAATTGAACTTAAAATTCCTCTTAAGAGAATGTTTACCTACTTTTTGTAACTTCATTTACGCGACTCTATTTTTTTTAAACTCCATTTGCGCGAGTGTTTATTTCTTTCAAATTCAATTTAAGCAAGTGTAAACGTCATAAAACGTAATTTACGCGAGTTTTTTTTTCCTGAAAATTGATTTGCGCGAGTTTTTCCTTCTTCAAAATTTCATTTACGCGAGTTTAAATTTTTTGAAACTTCATTTACGCGAGCTTATCTTTTTACAGTAAAACGTTATCTACGCGAGTTTTTCCTTCTAAAAACTTCATTTACGCGAGTGTTTATTTCCATTTATAACCCCATTTATAGCAACATAATTATACAGGAAATGTAAATTTTTAAATACCGGAACTTAACAATAATTTTTATTTTTTGTATTTGTGTTTTTGAATGAATGACTAGAAGAAAATTGATGGGGGATCAAGGATAGGGGGAGAGGATTTCGAGTGGCAAACACAATGATTAAAATGTCCTTGAAACAGCGCAAGTATTTTTTTTGGCTGAGCTATCTCCAATCAAACTCAATGAGCAGTTGTATCATACGAGTACTTATGACGTCACGTATTGTACATTACTGCGCATAAAGTAAACATTGGCAGATGAAGGAATTTGGTAGCAACGGTTAGAATAAAATCTCCGTCTATTTCCATTCGAAACGCCGTAAAATGTCGTCCGGGAAAATCTACGGAATTTTCGCCAGTCCGCCCACGCGCTCGGCCCTGTGGACGGCCAAGCTGCTGGGGCTGGACCACACCCTGCACGAGCTGAACATGCTCAAAGGGGAGCATAGAGAAGATGGTTATAAAAAAGTAAAAATTAAATTACAAGTTTGATAACTTTAATGCTACATTTGGCTTTCAATCTAATTCTGCAGCGGCGGATTTCCAAATTTTCCGCTTTGAGGCCAAAATGTTTTAGCCGCACTTAGAAACAGGATATTGTGATAAATTTAAAAGACAGAGCTTGCGAATCGAAATTTTGTTTGATTTTTTTGCCAAATTTTGTTGATTTTTTTGCGAAATTTTGTTGATTTTTTTGCAAAATTTTGTTGATATTTTTGCAAACTTTTTGTAATTTTTTTGCCAAATTTTGTTGATATTTTTGCAAACTTTTTTTAGTTTTTTTGCCAAATTTTGTTGATGTTTTTGGGAAATTTTTTTGAAAAATTTTGTCATTTTTTTGCGAAATTTTGTTGATATTTTTGCAAACTTTGTGATTTTTTTGCCAAATTTTGTTGATATTTTTGCGAAATTTTGTCGATTTTTTTGCAAAATTTTTTTTTTCGAAATTTTTTTGATTGTTTTTTTTTTTTTTTTCTTGGCCGTCCCTAAAATTATGCCGGCCTTAGGCCCTGGCCTCACCTGGCCTATTTAGAAATCCGCTTCTGAATACTGTCTTACTAATTCCAGATCAACCCTGCTCATAGCATTCCAACCTTGGTGGAAGACGATGGCTACACAATAATTGACAGGTAAAATTTTACTAAACTTCGCACGAACACCTCATTAATAATTATTTCATTTCTAGTCATTCGATTGTGACGTATCTGGTGGACAAATACCCCGCAGACGACACTTTGTACCCGAAAGACCTGAAAAAAAGGGCTGTGGTGGACAGCATGTTGCACTTCGACAATGGTTCTCTATGGCCCATCATTTTCGGACACTTCGTAAGTCACACTTTTTGACATTAAAACAAAAAAATTAAATGCTAATTTTTGTGTATAAAAATGTACATAAGATGTACACTAGGCTGATGGGCAAACCCGCTGACCCGGACAGAGAGACCGCGTTCAAGGACAAGTTGACCACCCTCAACACCTTCCTGGGCCTGAGACCGTACGTGGCCGGGGAGCAGGTGACCGTGGCTGACCTGTGCATCATCACCACTCTGAGCGCCATTAAGGCCTTTGGCATGAAAGACGTCAATTGGGCCAGCGACTACCCCAACATCGCCAAGTGGCAGGAAAAATTGAAGGCGGAAGTGGAGTTCTACGATGAAATGATGGTCCAAGGAACCCTCGCGTTGGGCGAGTTCGCGCCGCAGCTGGCCAAAGTCTTCAAACAACTAATGGCTAAGGAATAACAAGTTTTGGTCACTACTCTCAAGAATACTCGATGACCATAAGAGACAGCGCTAACCAAAATGAACGGAAAAGGTGCTCACATCATTACTTCCGGTATGGTCAAATAGAAAAAAATGTATTTTTTTCTTTAGCAATTAAAATTGAGCTTGATACTCGTACGTATATCTAAGGAAACGTTATTTAAGCGAGTATTCACTTCATCTGCGCGAGATTTTAATTATTAGAATTTCATCTGCGCGAGTTTCTCTTTCTAAAACTTCTTCTGGGCGAGTTTTGTTTTCTTAAATATTCATCTGCGCGAATTTTCCTTTCTTAAAACTTTCTCTGCGCGAGTTTTGTTTTCTTAAATATTCATTTGCGCGAATTTTTCTTTCTTAAAACTTTCTCTGAGCGAGTTTTTCTTTCGTAAAACTTCATCTACGCGAGTTTTTCTTTCTTAAAAATTTTCTTCTGCGCGACTTATTTCTTTCTTCTTAAAATTCCGTCTGCGCAATTTTTTCTGACTTAAAACTTCATCTACGCGAGGGAAGGGTATTTCGAATGACCCACACAACTGTGTAATTAAAAAGTCATTTGAAACAATGCAATTTTTTTATTTTTTCGCTTGGCTTTATCTCATATTCTCTCTATCTCGCTATCTCCAAGCAAAGTTAATTACATCATAATTATGTAACCGTTAATTACTTTCGCATTGTCCAATGTATGTCGCGAGCACTTAATAAAAAAACTAAACATACTCGTAGATAGGGAAAGAATGTGATAACAACAGGTAGCCTACAATCACCTTCTGTTTTTTTGGTTTTTTTGAGGGTTTGGCCTGTGTTTGAAGCGCCGCAACATCACAATCACGTGGACTTTAAACATTTTTTACTTAAATAAAAATTTTAATGGCTTCCGGTTTTGGTTTCCTGCTTAAAAAACATGACAATTTTTATAAATAATAAATTCAAGATTATTGAATATGAAATCTCATTTATTTTGAATGAATGAATAGCATAAGTTGAAGTGCCATTCGAGTTATAAAAGTCCTTGAAACGCACGTATGGAAACTGAACGGAATGCGCCTGGCTTATCTCCTCCAATCAGTGTCAATACAATTGTCATGACGCAACTGTTAATTGTCTGGTATTTTGTTGGCGGTGGCGGGTGATAGATATCGCAATCGGCCTATGAATCTATCAGCAGTTAACAGCAGGTGACATGTGTTAAACGGGTTTTCCATTATTTTGGCTTCCACGATACCGCTTTCATTGCTGACTCTAAGGGAGAGATAGTAGCCTACTAGTGAAGAAGCCATGGCGGTGATCTACGGAGTTCTGCCCAGTCCGCCCACGCGTTCGGCCCTGTGGACGGCCAAGCTGGTCGGGCTGGACTACACCCTGTACGAGCTGGACATGATCCACCAGGAGCAGAAGTCGGAAAAGTATTTAAGGGTACATTCACTTTAATAATCCGCTTAATTAATTCAGTCGCTTTGGAAGGGTTTGACACCTTAGATCTCGCTTTCAATCTTAGATAAGTTTCTCAAACAACATTCAAGAAACAAGCTTAAATACCGTACGAAATAATTGTAAATGTGAAAGATTCAGAGTAAAAGATTTACAGTGAAAAGATTTAGAGAAAAAAGATTTACAGTGAAAAGTTTTAGAGAGAAAAGATTTTAAAGTGAAAATTAAGATTTAGAGAGAAAAGATTTATAGTGAAAACATTATTTTAGAATGAAAAGATTTTAAATCGAAAAGATTTACCGTAAATCGAAAAGATTTACAGTAAATCGAAAAGATTTAGAGAGAATAATTTTTAAAGAAAAAAATTAGAGTAAAAAAAATTTACAGTGAAAAGATTTACACATCGAAAAAAATTAGATTAAAAAATTTACAGTGAAAAGATTTACAAAGAAAAGATTTATGGTGAAAAGATTTACATCGAAAAGATTTAGAGGGAAAAATTTTTAAAGTAAAAAAATTTTAGAGAAAAAGATTTACGGAGAAAAGATTTACATCGAAAAGATTTATATCGAAAAAATTTAGAGGAATAAGATTTTAAAGTAAAAAAAATTAAAAAGAAAAGATTTACAGTAAAAGATTCAAATTTAAAAAAAATTCAAAATAAAAAAAAAAAAAAAAAGATTTAAAGTGAAACTTTTGAGCAATTTGCGTCATATTTATAATCTAATCGAAATATTTAGATTTTTGATGACTCAAAAAAAAAAAACAAAAAAAAAAAAATACAGTAATAACCGCAGAATAATAATAATTCTCTCTAATTGCAGATCAACCCTGCTCACACTATTCCTTCCTTCGTGGACGACGATGGATACACAATAATTGACAGGTAATTTTCATTAAATTCGATTTTTTTAATCGCTCAAACCCATTGATATTATTTTACTCGTAGTCATTCCATCGTGACGTATCTGGTGGACCAATACGCGAAAGACGACAGTTTGTACCCGAAGGACGTGAAGCAGCGAGCGTTGGTCAACAGCCTGCTGCACTGGGACAACGGCGCCCTCTGGCCCAGCGTCTACCCCTACGTAGCTTAACCTCTGACCCCCATCCATTAACATAATTAGGTCTTATGTGTTTTCTTATGGTTTCAGAGCACGGACAAGTTCTTCGGGAAACCCATCGAGCCGGAGAAGGAAGCGCTGTTCAAGGACCGCTTGACCACTCTCAACACCTTCCTCGGACAGAGGCCCTTCGTGGCCGGAGAACGAGTGACCGTGGCTGACCTGTGCATCATCAACACGCTCAGCGTCATCAAGTCCTTCGGCACCGAGGACAAGGCGCAGATGGCCAGCGACTACCCCAACGTCATCAAGTGGGCGGCCAAAGTGAAGGCGGAAGTGGAGTTCTACGAGGAAGTGGTGGCCAAGGGCACGGACGAGTTAGGCGAAATCATGCGCTTCATGAAAGCCCAAGCGGCCAAAAAATAAACACGCATTTCGAACTTTTAAGAAGAAAAAATTCAAAAAATAATATTGTTTTTTTTGCTATTGACTTTGAAAATGTTTCGTAACAATAAAAAACGTTTAATAGAAAATTTACTCTTATTGATCATCTTATTTCTACAAACATATAAGATACGTGTTTAGGAGGCTCGGAGTTTTTATGATGAAAAAATGCGAATAATTTTGTTCACCTTTATTAAAGATTTAGTTAATTTTCTAAAATACTTGTTAGTTTTTATAAAATATTAGTTGATTTTCTAAAATACTTGTTAGTTTTTATAAAATATTAGTTGATTTTTTCTAAAATACTAATTATTTTTTCTGAAATACTAATTATTTTTTTTAAAATATTAATTAATTTTAAATTATTCTAAAATTCTAGAGAATTTTTCCTAAATATTAATTAATTTTTCCGAAATACTAGTTAGTTTTTCAAAAATATTATTTTATTTTTCAAAAATACTATTTTATTTTTCTAAAATATTATTTTATTTTTTCAAAATACTAGTTAATTTTTCAAAAATATTAGTTAGTTTTTCTACGATACTAGTGAATTTGTAGTGCACTTTAAACATTTTAGGTCGATAACTATTTTTGCTTTCCTTAACCTTTGCAATGAATAAAAAACATTTTCTATTTTCCGCTTTAAGCAGGTTTATTATTTCGGTAGCATTAAATTTTTATAATGCACAGTTTGTTTCGTTTTATTCAAGTTTTCGGCTTTAGATCTATTGAAACATTGCATTTTTAATTCTAATCCGTGTTTACAAGTTTCCGCCTTATATAGGGCCCGTCTTAAACCGGTTTTGTAGTATAAAAGAATAATTTTAGGGCATTAATATTTTTTTTTGAGGGGGGGGGGGGGGATTACGTTGATAGGGACGGTCCCCTAATGGGCGGGCCGGAGGTGTGTCATAACACCCTGGCCCTGCCCTGCAGTGTGCTTGAGAAATGTGTGCAATGAAGCAATTATTGTTAGTTTGGTGATAGCAGAAGATAAGAGAAGGTGATAAGCCTCCCGTCTCCCTTAGTCTCCCTGTTTTCAATAGAATAATAGAACAATTATCTCAAGATAGAATAATAGGGAAATATTTATCATGCCCGCGGTAATCTACGGAATTTTCCCCAGTCCGCCCACTCGCTCGGCCCTGTGGACGGCCCGGCTGGTGGGGCTGGAACACACCCTGCATAAGCTGGACATGTTTAAAACGCAGGAACATAAAATGGAGAATTATTTAAAAGTAAAAAAAAGTTTTATATCATTATTATAATTAGAATAAAATGTTTGTCTTACTAATTGCAGATCAACCCTGCGCACACCATTCCCTCCTTCGTTGACGACGACGGGTATTCAATATTTGAAAGGTAAACTCTTTCACTTTTTAGTTTTAGTAAAATAAAACACACTGCAGTTTAAATTTAGCCATTCCATCGTGACGTATATCGTGGACAAATACGCTAAGGACGACAGTTTGTACCCGAAGGACTTGAAGAAGAGGGCCGTGGTCAACAGCATGCTGCACTTCGACAACAGCTGTCTTTGGCCCTTAATTAAAGAATACGTAAACATAAGAAAATACCATCAAATCAAAAACAAATAAATTTTAATGATTTATCGATTAGGTTTATTGTAAATACTTTGAAAAAACATTCCCACCGGAAAAGGAAGCCACTTTCAAGGACAAACTCAACATCCTCAACGTGTTCCTGGGGCAGAGAGCATACGCGGCCGGGGACCACGTGACCGTCGCCGACCTGTCCATCGTCCTCACGCTCAGCTCCATTAAAGTTTTAGGCAGCGAAGAGGCGACCAAGATGGCCGCCGACTACCCTCACGTGGCCAAATGGGCGGCCAAGCTGAAGGCGGAAGTGGAGTTCTACGACGACATTGTGGTCAAAGGGACGTTGGAACTGCAAGAAATGTTCAAACAACTAGCGGAAGCTCAGAAACCCAAATAAATATAAGGACAAAAATATTACGGAGTATTATTAAAAATGTTGGAATAAAAATTCTAAGTTTAAAATTTAAATCAATGAACCGGAAGTTGTTTCGGATTTTAAGTCGGAAAAATTCGGGTTTTTTTTTTAAATAAGAGAGGATGGAAATAAGAGACTCGTTATGACGTAATTATTTTCGTTAGTTATCTGGTATTTATGGCGACAGCGTAAGATAAGGCGATCGTAATCGCACCCTACATTATTATATATGGGAATGTAATTGCGCCTTATCTATTTCCGGTTCAAATACAACATTTCTCTACGTTAAATTACAGTAATATTAAAAAGAAATAATAATGCCGGCAGAAATCTACGGAATTTTCCCCAGTCCGCCCACGCGCTCGGCCCTGTGGACGGCCAAGCTAGTGGGGCTGGACCACACCTTGCACAAGCTGGACATGCTCAAGGGAGAGCACAAGTCGGACGCCTATTTAAAGGTAAAAATCTCACTGTTTTAAGGAAATAATTATGACAAAATTTGGTACTGTTCTCTTTGGTGTTAGCTTCGTGATAAAAATTTAATCGATAGTATATCGTGAAATAATCGATTCCACAACTGCACATGATAAATCAAGATGTAGTATTTGGCGTTTATGAAAACGATTATACATTTCTACGCGATACTATCGATTATATTTTACGTTGGTGGCTGCCACCGAAGAGAACAGTACCCAAAATTTGTCCGATTATTTTCAGATCAACCCCGGCCACACCATTCCAGCCTTCGTTGACGACGACGGCTACACAATAATTGATAGGTAAAACTTTCATTAAATTCGATTTAATGCCAAAACTTATTGACATTTAATTTCAGCCATTCCATCGTGACGTATATAGTAGACAAATACGCTAAGGACGATAGTTTGTACCCGAAGGACGTGAAGAAAAGGGCCGTGGTGAACAGCATGCTGCATTTCGACAGCACTGCCCTCTGGCCCTTTGTCCACGAATACGTAAAAACATAAAAACTAACATCAACATAAACCCATTAAATTTTAATGATTTATCGATTAGATTAATTGTAAATTCTTCGGCAAAACTTTCCCACCGGAAAAGGAAGCCATGTTCAAGGACAAACTCAACACCCTCAACGTGTTCCTGGGGCAGAGGGCTTACGCGGCCGGAGACCACGTGACCGTCGCCGACCTGTCCATCATCCTCACCCTCAGCGCCATTAAAGCTTTAGGCAGCGGAGAGGAGACCAAGATGGTCGTCGACTACCCTCACGTGGCCAAATGGGCGGCCAAGTTGAAAGCGGAAGTCAAGTTCTACGACGACATCGTGGTCAAAGGGACTTTGGAAATGCAGGAGCTGGCCAAACACGTGGCGGAAGCGCACAAAAAATAAATAGGAAATGTTATTAAAAATGTTGGAATAAAAATTCCCAGTTTTGAATTGAAATTGATGAACCAGAAGTTATTTCGAATCTAAACTTGAATTTTACAAAATGTATGGTTGAGAAATTGAGGGGTTTAAAAGATTAAGGATTAGCCACTCATAAGGTAAATATAAGCAATTCCAACGGGGGATTTACCTGGCGTAGAAGGTGAATGCCCTTTTTGCTAATTAAGGTTATCCCCTTAGGGCCTGTGCGCGGGGATCCTGTGCCCCAGACGAAAGGAAAAACCAGCAGTCTCTTCCTTCGCGTTGCAAGGTGAGTTACACGTGTCCCAAACGCTTCGTAAGTTTGCTTTGATAAACCAACGGTATAACTAAAAAGCGATCTCATACTTCATAAGAATAGTGATTATAAGGTAAGGGAAATAAATATAAGCACACTAATTATTTATTTCACGTGAGCTTTATTTTACGGTCTTAACGTAAATAAATAAGTGTTTCTCTAATCAATCATTTTTTTCAACTTTTCTAACTTTAAAATGAAATCACAATCATAAGGTTAAGGAAATCTGCGTTGCGCGAAAATCTTTAAATTTCATTTCAGGCAATGTAAATACATGTACAACTTAAAACTCGATTTGCGCGAGTGTTTAATTTATTTTCTTTTTTTTAAATTAAATCTAAGCAAGCGTACACTTCCTAAAATTTTATTTACGCTAGTTTCTTTTTCTTAAAACTTTATTTGCGCAAAATGTAATTTCTTAAAACGCTATCTTAAGCGAGTGTTTACTTTCTAAAACTTCATTTACGCGACTATTTCCTCGTTAAAACTCGATTTTCCGGGGGTGTTTATTTCCTTCAAATTAAATTTAGGCAAGTGTATACTTCCTAAAATTTCGTTTACGCGGACTTCTCTTTTTTAAAACTCGATTTGCGCGAGAGTTTTACCTATTTAAATTCCATTAAAGCTAGTGTTTAATTCTTAAAACATCATATACGCGACTCTTTCCTTGTTAAAACTCGATTTGCGCGGGGTGTTCAAGTCCCTCAAATTAAATTTAAGCTAGTGTCACACTTTCTAAAATTTCGTCTACGCGAGTTTATCTGATTTAAAACTCCATTTACGCGAGATGTAATTTCTTCAAACGCTTATTTAAGCTACTGGTAGTGTTTACTTCCTAGAATTCTCCATTTACAGCACATAACTCTTCCTGTTTTATGAGGTGCTTAATAAAAATAAGGTAAAAATTTTTTTAAAAAAAATTCTTTTTTTTCTTTTTGAATTGAATGAGTAGGAAAAACCGAAAGGGAGCGGGGGAGGGCGAGAATAATAAGGGAAAGGGAAGGGGGAAGTGACACACATACAATGATTGAAAAGTCCTTGAAAACTATGTATTTTTTTTTTTGTTGTTTTTTTTTGGCTCAGCTTTAAAACATGTTTTTTCTCTCTCTTTCTCCCTCTATCTCGTTTTATCTCCAATCAAACTTTATCAACGCTAATTAGCGGTTTCATCATATGACGTAACTTCGCATTGTGTTTGTTCTTCACGGTGTCGGTGTTGCTGCGTGCAAACACACGTAGTCCGAGATAAGGAGTTGGATAAGAGTAACATTCTCCGTCTGCGCTTATTACATTTCAGTTTTGGATCGTACAATGGCGCCCGTCATCATCTACGGAGTTTTCCCCAGTCCGCCCACGCGCTCGGCCCTGTGGACGGCCAAGCTGGTGGGGCTGGACTACACGTTGCAGAAGCTGGACATGCTCAAGGGGGAGCACAAGTCGGACAGCTATTTAAAGGTAAAAAATATATTACAATTTCGATGACTTTAAATTTCGCTTTAAATCCCTTAAATAAAGCTTGTTTTTGCTTTGAATTTTTTAATTTAAATATTTACGATAATTATTATATAGGGTGTTCGTTGGATGACGTTAGTTTTGAAACATGAATAAATCCGTCGAATTTTAAGGAAAATGAATTTTTTTTTAGAAATTTACATTCATTAACACCTCCCATTTAAGAATAATAAGAAACAATTTTTGGAATATGATCTCTACAACTGAGTCGGCACGTGTTAATGCGCTCACTTTGACGGCTAAAGCTTTTGCGAACTTACAGCTTGCACCTGCCGACTGTATATCGGCATGTGTCGGCATCTACTGCGGGGTTAATGCACATTTTTTTCGAAATCATTAACACGTGCTGACTCAGTTGTAGAGGTCATATTATAAATATTTTTTTTATTGTTAAATTGGAGGTGTTAATTAATGTAAATATAAAAGAAATAATTCATTTTCATTAAAATTCGACTGATTTATTCATGTTTTAAAACTAAGGTCATCCAACGAACACCCTGTACAAATCCAATCCTATAATAAATTTACTCTAATTTCAGATCAACCCTGCTCATACCATTCCAACCTTAGTCGAAGGCGATGGGAATTCCATTTTTGAAAGGTAAACAAAAATTTTTTTTATAAATTTTTAAAAAGATATTAAATTTTGTTTTATTTATTGTTTTTAGCCATTCGATCGTGACGTATATCGTGGATAAATACGGTAAAGACGACAGTTTGTACCCGAAGGACTTGAAGAAAAGGGCGGTGGTCAACAGCATGTTGCACTTCGACAACAGTTCTCTCTGGCCCAACGTCCACGACTACGTAAGTGGGAAAAATCAAATACAATTTTATCTACGGATTCATATATTATTTCTTCGCTTATAGGGTAACGCTAAGTTGTTCGGAAAGCCAGTCACACCGGAACTGGAAACCACGTTCAAGGACAAGTTGAACATCCTCAACACCTTCCTCGGATTGAGAGCTTACGCGGCCGGAGACCACGTGACCGTGGCCGACCTGTGCCTCATCACCTCTCTCAGCGCCCTCAAGGCCTTAGGCAGCGGAGAGGAAGGCAAGATGGCCGCCGAGTACCCCAACATCGCCAAATGGGCGGCCAAGCTGAAAGCGGAAGTGGAGTTCTACGACGAGATCGTAACGCAGGGGGCGCTGGCGTTGGCGGAAATGGCCAAAACGATGTTGGAAGCCATGAAAGCTCAAAAATAAATGAGACATTTTTGTTTACTTTTAAGTTTTAACCACAAAAAAATAAATAAATACCGTAGTGTTTTAATCTTACCTTATAGTCTAATTTTTTTTAACTAACAGTGACGTTACTGCTCATAAGATAAGGAAAGGAATAAAATCTTATATAATAAATTTTTTCAGCTAAAAAATGACGTCATAGATAATATTAAAAAAGAAGATAAAAAGACTTACGGAGCGCATTATAATTTGTTTTCTCTTAGCTAAAAGTGACGTCATTGTTCATAAGATAACTTGATAAGGGATAAATAAAATCTTACGATACACTTTGGATAAAAATTTTTTAAAAAGTTAAAAAATTACATCATAAATCATTAAAAAAACAATTAAGATAGTATAAAAAATCTTACAACGCACATTATAAAGTGACGTCAAAAATCCTAACAAAAACAGTTAAGGTCACAAAAAAAAAAAAAAAAAAAGATCTTAAGTACATTTTTTAATCAGCCGTCACCTAACTAAAAGTGTCGTTATCGTTCATAAGAAAATTACTTAAGGTAGTAGAAGAATCTTATAGTTGAGATATTATTTATAACTAAAAAATTACGTCATAGCTTATAAGAAAAATGTTTAAGGTAAAAAAAAAATCTTCGCACTTTTTTATGGCCAAATATTTCTTAAACTAAAAATAATGACGGTATAACGCATATGGTAGGGGAAAAAAACCATTAAGGTAAGGAAAATTTATTTAATGTTAGTGGAATCTTCCGTAAATAAAAATGTCATTTTAACCCATTATAATTTTCAGTATTATCGCTGTTATCATTGTTAACGCAATGACGCAATTTCTAATTGCATCGTCATTTTATCGTGATATCAGCAGATAAGAGCAGACGTTTCTTATATAAGGAAGGCGATAAGAACCATTTCCTTCACTCGCTCCTACGCTTTCGGCTACATCGGTTCAACTTTTAAGGGAAATATTTTAAGGAGAAATTAAAAATGCCCGCGACAATCTACGGAAACATTCCCAGTCCGCCCACGCGCTCGGCCCTGTGGACGGCCAAGCTGGTGGGGCTGGACCACACCCTGCACAAGCTGGACACTCTCAAAGAGGAACACAAGTCGGCCACTTATTTAAAGGTAAACACTTCATTTTTCGCTTTAAAAACACCGAATACATTATGCGGGGTGTTCGAAAAGTAACGAGACTGAATTAATTAAACTTTGTATTTACTTCGAAGGTTTAAATCAATGTTCGGGCCTTCAAAGTAGATGCTTAGAGGCGTCACTCACTTAAGTAGACCCTCTCCCCTACTTTTAGTGTCAGTTCTAGAACCTAAAAAGTGTCAACATTTACATTTGCTCGATCACCGCATTTTTATCAATGTTGCTGACTGTCCCAAAACTCCATCACAATTTTTGAGTTTATTGAATTTTTAAGCCCAAAGGGCTTTTTGAAGAAGCCCCAAACTTTCACCAACCTAAGTATAGGGACTCAATTTTGTTGCCTTAAATGAAAGTCCACAAGTTACGTTAAAATGCACTTTAAATGATGTGTGTGTTAACAATCGTTGTGAACAACCAAATTCACGAACGTAGCTTCTGAAGATTCTTGGTTCTACTTTTTGAGTTCCAGAACAGTTAGTAAAAGCAGAGAAAGGGCCTACTTTAGGATTAGGAAGTAGCTTCTCTAAGCATCTACTTTAAAGGAACAAGCATTGATTTGAAATTTAGATGTAAATACAAAGATTTATTAGCACAGTCTCATTACTTTTCGAACACGCCAATGTATATCTGAAAATAATTGTTTAAAATCTGAAGATTTGTTTATCTTACATTGTTGTTAATTTTATTGGTTTCTCCTTAATTTTAGATCAACCCCGCTCACACTATTCCATCCTTCGTGGACGAAGATGGCTTCTCCGTTTTTGAAAGGTAAGACATAATATTACTATTGACTTCCGGGAAAATTCCAAAGTACAAATTTGTTTATTTTTAGCCATTCGATCGTGACGTATATCGTGGATAAATACGCTAAGGACGACAGTTTGTACCCAAAAGACCTGAAGAAAAGGGCGGTGGTCAACAGCATGTTGCACTTCGACAACAGTTCTCTGTTTCCCTTCGTTCACGATTACGTAAGTGTGAACAATTAAGCGCAGTTTTATTAGAGTAAAAAATCCGCATGTTTAGGTTCGTAGTAAGTTCTTCGGCAAACCCGTAGACGCGGAAAAGTACGCGATGTTGAAGGACCGCATGAACACCCTCAACACCTTCCTCGGACAGAGAGCCTACGCGGCCGGAGACAACGTGACCGTGGCCGACCTGTGCCTCATCACTACGCTCAGCGCCCTCAAGGCCGCTCTCAGCGAGGAGGAGCTGAAGATGACTTCCGACTATCCCAACGTAGCCAGATGGGGGGCCAAGCTGAAGGAAGTCAAGTTCTACGACGAAATCGTGGTGAAGGGAACGCAGGAGTTGGCGCAAATGGCCAAGCACATCGCGGAAGCGCATAAGGCTAAATAGATTGGAAGATGTAGTTCTTACGATGTGCGAATAAAATCATTGTTATGGTTTAAGTAAAAATTAAGAGGTGAGCGTTTTATTTCTTGATCTAGATTCTAGGACAATCTGAATAATTATTTTAGAACTAGAGCAGTTTGGGTGCTGAACGCGCGTAAGAAAATTCGCAAAAACTACGTCATATCTCATAAGAAAAACATTTAAGGTAAGAGGAGGGAAAAATTTTTTACAATGCACGTTATAATAATAATTTATTGAGTTTTCTGGTAACTAATATGTGACGTCATAGTTTGTACAAAGTGTGGTTAAGGTAAGGACGAAAAACCATACAATTTAGATGAAAATTAGTGAAAATTCAGTTGAAATATATGTGAATTTTAGGTGAAATTCAGTTAAATTTTAGTTGAAATTCAGTTTAATTATAGTTGAAATTGAGTTAATTTTAGTTGAAATTGGGTTTTTTTTAGTTGAAATTTAGTGAAAATTAACTTGAAATTCAGTGAAAATTTAGTTGAAATTCAGTAAAAATCTTGCTAAAATTTAGTTGAAATCCAGTAAAAGTTTTATTGAAAATTTAGGGAAATGTAATGAAAATGTAGCGAAACTTCCGAAA
The DNA here is from genome assembly GCA_034698085.1 of Polydesmus angustus. NCBI lineage: Eukaryota > Metazoa > Arthropoda > Diplopoda > Polydesmida > Polydesmidae > Polydesmus > Polydesmus angustus. The sequence goes on along the minus strand of JAQGAY010000527.1, from coordinate 4,496 downwards.
AAATTTAGTACGGCTAAGAATTTAGTAACCATGCGAAAAATTCACTAAAACTGCGCAAAATTAATTATAATAATTTACCAGAAAAAAAAAAACTGACTTTCGTTATCTTTTTGTTTGTTTATCTAAAATGGATGAGTAACCAAAGTGAATATAAGAGATAATTGTAAATAGATAGTGGAGTGGTTGGCGCCATCTACGGAGCTCACTTTTACTTCTATTTCGAGGTACATGTAATATACCAACATGAACATCAATGACGGAGATAAAAAGTGTTTGTTTAAAGTATCGACCTTGACTAAAAACCAATTGTATCGATCACTTACGGAGATTACCAGCGATTTACTAAGCCACTTTTATCTCATCACGTCGCACATCATTTTCGCACCACTTTCATCGCTCCATTCAACTCCATCGCGCGCACACATTACCAAAATATTATTGAATTATCACTAAAATTTCGACTTTATTTCGAATAACAATGCCCATCATTTACGGGATTTTGCCCAGTCCGCCCACTCGCTCGGCCATTTTGACGGCCAAAATGGTGGGTTTGGAGTGCACGCTGAAGAAAGTGGACATGTTGAAATTGGAACACAAGTCGGACGAATACTTAAAGGTAATAAAATAATCTTAATTCTTTTTCTTATTTTAATTTGTACTTCCTGTTTTTTTTAAATCTATTTGGCGCATCATTTTTTCAAGTGATTTTTCAACACCATTTTTTTTTTATTTTTGAAGTTAAACTTCGTTTTTCTTCTAAAAAAAATACTATTTTTAAAAGGAGGGTTATAATACTCATTAGATAGCTTCCGGTTCTTTTTAATGGACATTTTTCTCGTTTATTTTTCTTTCTCCATCAGTTCCTCTCCCAATCTCACATCTAAATGTAGCTGTTGCTTCCAATTCTACATTCAAAATACAAGTAGTTGTAGTTAAATGACCCTTTTAATCCCACTTAAGATCTCTTTTTTTTTAAACAAACAAATTAACTTTGCTCATAAAATAGAACAATGAAATTTGGCATTTTTACGGTTTTCTGTGTAATAGAAGTGTTTGCAAATTTCCGCCTCTTCCGCACTAACTTTCCCTTATGTTTTAACAGGTGAATGAGTGAAATTTGAGTTGCAAAAATTTGCTGGTAAACAATAAAATTAAGATTTAAATCTTCTGTTTTTTCATAAAATCAGAATCGTCCTTTGGTCCCCCCTTTAAACTTAGAAAAAGCCAAGTCAAATTACTGTAGGCTACGCGGTGTCGGTAAAAAAAAACCAACTGAATTACTGTACTATTTTCCTTATAGTAATATAAATATTTGAATGACAGAATTATATAAAAAAAAATTATTTTAAGAACATTTCTAAACATTGAATTGTTCTAAAAACAATTTTTTTGGATTGAAAATTAATCTCCATTTTGAACGATTTTTAAACTTAATATTAAATTTTAACCTGATTTTGAACGATTTCTAAATTTAACGTTGATCTCCATTTTGAACGATTTCTAAATTTAACGTTGATCTCCATTTTGAACGATTTCTAAATTTAACGTTGATCTCCATTTTAAACGATTTCTAAATTTAATGTTGATCTCCATTTTGAACGATTTTTAAACCTGATTTTGAACGATTTTTGAACCTGATTTTGAACGATTTCTGAATTTAATATTGATCTCAATTTTGAACGATTTTAAAAACCCGATTTAGAACGATTTTTAAACCTGATTTTGAACGATTTCTGAATTTATTATTTAATATTTATCTCTATTTTGAACGAATTGTATAGATTAGTCCGACGCACACTATTCCGGCCTTTGAAGACGACGACGGATTCAGAATTTTTGACAGGTTCAAAACACTAATTAAAAAAACTGTTAAGAAAAATGTATTCATTTACCATAATTTTTTGGGACGATACAGTCACGCTATAGTGACGTATATCGTGAGCAAATACGCTAAGGACGACAGTCTGTACCCCAAAGACCTCAAGCAACGCTCCTTAGTGGACAGCATGCTGCACTTCAACAACGCCGGGCTGTGGTCCAGCATCTTAGGCCATTTCGTAAGTAGGCCTACACGTACAGGGTGTGACAGATTAACCTTATTTTGATCGCTTGTTTTCAGGTGGTCAGCGGGATATTCGGCAAGCCCTATGACCCGGACAGAGAAGCCCTGTTCAAGGACAGACTGAACACGTTGAACCGGATCCTCGGCGAGAGGGCGTACGCGGCCGGACCCCATCTGACGGTGGCCGACCTGTGCCTGGTCAACAGCCTCACCGCGCCCACCATCGCCGGCTTCACCTACCACGACTACCCGCACATCCACGGCTGGATGGACAAGCTCAAGAAGGAGATCCGCTTCTACGACGAAGTGGTCACGCAGGGGACGGAAGAGCTCAAGGAGTACTTCAAAGCCGCCTCAGAGAAATACCAAGCGCTGCTGGCGCACAAATAAATTTCATCTTAAAATAATTATAATTTAAAATTTTAGTTAATTTGTATGTGAAAAATATTCGTTTAAAGTTTGCATTAAAAAAAATAATAATCCGAATAAATTCATAAAAACAAATATTAAGTGGAGTTTTACAGTACAGTACTTAATTTTAAACTTACAGTACTTTTAATTGACTTGAAAGTGGCTTTTTAGATATAAAATGACCTCGGGAACGCGATTCCGGGGTCCATTAGACTCCATCTCATCAATTTAACTTGTTTTTTTCATTTTATTTTCAGCTGAAATTTCACGTTGAAAATGCACTTTTTTGGAACTTCTAAGCCTCATAACTTAAAAACTAAAAGAGTGGGAGACTTCTGGCTATCACCATCGTGTAGAGGAGGTCATTTTACATACCCAACTAAATTTTTATGCAAATCGAAGCATTCGTTCTCGAGTTATAAGGGGGAGAAAATTTAGAAACCTGAATGTAAAAAATCAAAAAATGGCAAAAAAAAAAAAAAAAATCCAAGTACAGTATGTTTTATGTGACTTGAAAGTGAGTTTTTATATGTAAAATGACCTCAGGAATACGATTCCGCGGCCCATAAGTCTCCTTCTCATTGGTTTGACATTGTCTTTTAATGTTTTTGTTTTTCAGCTGAAATTTCAAGATAATGCCTAGTATCCAGGACGACTTTTCAGCGTGAAAACCGTTCGAAACCGGCAGTTCGCACGGCTTTAGCGCGTATCGTTCTCAGGACAACTACCAAAACTCCATGTTAAACTTGCGAGTTTGAGCGGAATGCTTTTGCTGAAATTAAACTTAAAAATTCCACTCAGCTCTATGCCCACGCTAAAAGTCGTCCTGGATACTAGGCAAAATCAATAACTTCGTAATTATTAAACAAATGAAGCAATTTTAAAGTGTAAAAATTTTGAAGTGCAGAAATAATTTGCATAAACAATTGAATGACGTCATATCAAAATTCGTTCCACTTTAAAACACATTTTTCTGTTTTTATAGAAACAAGAAAGAAAAAACATCCTCATTCCTCTCTCTCTCTTTCACTCCCTCTCTTTCTATCTATTGCAAATGCCACGTGACGTCATTAATTACGGTTTTCTTTAACCAAAACATCCGCAATTTTTTCTTTTTTTCTACCGTATTATTTTTTTGTTGTTGTTGTTGTTATCTGCCGGTGTATCTTATTCCTGAAGCAGCTTTTTCTATTCAAAACACATTTTTTAAAATCTAATATTGTTACGTGAATTTTTTTCGTGTGTCGTGACGATGGAAGCAGGGTATCATGGGTATGGAAGGGAGGGGAGAAAGCGCTCACTTCCTGTTTCGCCCGGAAAATTACAATTAATGACCTCATTTTATTATCTAAAACATTATTCTAATAAAGCGAGCATGCGCAATCGGTTAAGGTCATTGCAAATATTATTATTGTCAAACTGGAGTACACTCGGGTCTCGCTTTGAATCTTAAGATTCTTTTACTTAAAATTAAAAATGAAAAAAAAAAAAAATTAATTAAATCGCGAAGATTCAAATCGAAAAACTTTTTATCATAGGAAACTATGTATATTTAGAAGATACGTGTTTTTTTTTTTTTTTTGGCAGACGAAAAAAACGAGGTTCAAAGCGAAAAGTGGTGTTAAACTATTTAGATAGGCCTATTCAATGCAGAAAGATTCAAATTGGAAAACTTCAAGATTCAAAGCCAACTTCAATGTAAAATAAATTCAAAGCGAGAAGATTTACAGATTCAAAGCAAAAATATCCAAAGTTTTAAAGCGAGCTAGAAGATTTACAGATTCAAAGCGAAAAGATTTACATTTTTAAAGCGAGAAGATTTATAGATTCAAAGCGAGAAGATTTATAGATTCAAAGCGAGAAGATTTATAGATTCAAAGCGAGAAGATTTATGGATTCAAAGAGGGAAGATTTAAAGATTCAAAATGAGAAGATTTCCAGATTCAAAAAAAAAGAAGATTCCCAGATTCAAAGCGAGAAGATTTACAGATTCAAAGCGGGAAGATTTATATATTCAAAATGA
>JAQGAY010000526.1:0-25480 GCA_034698085.1 Polydesmus angustus | reverse complement strand
ATTTACGTACTTACGTTTTATACAAGAAAATTATGTTTATTCGAGATGTTTTACAAGAATAATTTTACCTGGTATTATTAGTGATTGATGGTGTCTGATCCTCACATGGTGCGCCCATACTCGTGCATTGAATATATTTTTCGACATAATTTTGTAGATTTTGTGTTTTTGCAGCTCTATCGTTTTCATCCTGCAACATTTAATTTTAAACAGTCAATAAGCTATTTACATAATTATTATGCTTCCAAATTAATATGCATACTTGAGGGTGCTTGACCTTTGACATTGTTACTAAAAGGCGAGAATAAGAATGTGGCATGCCTTGTTTACTTAAACTTTCTACTTTAAAACACGGATGTTTCGGTATATCGTTTTCGTTAAAGCTGTATAAATAATTTTTTTTTTTTAAAATAATAATCGGGACATTTACCGTATCATTTTTCATTACAAACCATTTAAAAAATACGGGAACCCAAAACACTAGTCTGCCTCCGATTTTTAAATTCCTCGCGGCACAGTTTAATAAATCAGCATACAGCTCATCGACGTTGTAATTAACTTTCGACGGCACATGCTGTCTAAGGCTAAAAATAATCATAGTTAATAGAATTTGTACTTCATATTATTTTATATGAAATAAAAACAAATTACTGCTCTGGTTTAATTAACGGATTATCTTTCTTCCGTTTCCCTACTTTAGATTTTGCTTCTCTAACTCCGTAAGGGGCTAAAAGTAAATTTCTTTCATTGCATGATTTTTTTAAACAAAATTATACAAATGGTTTACGATCAGTTAAGATAGCATCAAATAAGACTTCGTCTCGCCAGAAGGAATTCGAACTATCTCCGACGATGACATCCATATAACGTTCGTTAAAGCTATATTGTTGAAAATTGGCAGCTACACATTCATCAGCTTCACGACGTTTAGCATTGCACCTTGACGGTTTTGCTTTAAAATAGAATTAATTTATCGTCATTCATAAGGCATAATTATGAAATTAAAGTTTTACCTTTTCCATGTAACAATTTGTAATCAATGTCAACTCCCCAAATATAAGCTCCAAAATAAGCAGCCGCAACCATTATACTTCCTGCAAACAATTTAAAGTTTCTTGACACATTCTATAAATAGCTAATGATTAATTTACCAGTTCCAACGAAAGGATCAAATACAATAGATTGCGGTTCAACCAATCCGAGATTCGCCATTATTAAAGAGAGTTGAGGATCCATGCTTGTATTTCCAATAAACTTTCGATTTCTTAAATTTAACGCCTGAATTGCATCGCGTTGTCCTCCGCAAATCTAAATAAAAATATTTTTAAACCTATTTTAGAGAAAAAGCAATAACGAGACCATACAAATCTTCCAAAAAATATATCTTCGGGATCATCAGGAATGATCACTCCATCAGAAATATAATACTCGTACAATAAAAACTTTTGCTCGGGATTAGTTAGTTTAATTGGCCCTTCTAAAGATAAATAATCAAATTCCTATAATCAAATTTTAAACACAGATTATTATCAATAAATATGAACTTAAAGAACTATTAAAAATAATTACTTCGATCAACTTTATCTTACGCTCCAATGACAACGACTTGCAAAACGATTCAACTTTAATACAAAACGAAGATTTTATGTATGGTTTAATGAACTCTGAAGGTAATTGCCGCATTTGATCGTGCATTTCAGTACGAGTTTTGCCTCTTCCCCATAATTCATACGCAGACCTAATATTTTTTTTTTTTAAAAAAAGAAAACATAGCTAGACTAATACTGTTTATATACAGAAGTAACTACTGTATAATATTCGCATTTATTTATACCTTACCAGGAGGCTCCTTGACATAATTTTTCTTATATCTTCTTCAGATTCTACATCGACAATTACATAAGGCTGTATAAACAATATTATAATATAATTTTGAAATTTTCTTGTTAATTTTTTTTTTAAAAAAAAATTTCTTACTTGGACAGTATTTTTTTCTACCCATTCCAATTTAATTTTAAAAATTGATATAATAGATAAAAGTTCCTGCAAATGAATTATAAAAAACCTGCATTAATAAAGATTCAATTATTTTCATACACGTTTCATGCAACACCACATCTGCAAGGACAAGTTACTATAGACACTCGCAAAAATTGAATCAAAATCATTATATTTATTTAATCATTTGACTGTTTTATAAACCCTTAACATTACATTACTTGAAAGTAAAGATATGCAATTCAACAAAAGGGGTTTTACATGATAGTCAATTAAATTACAGTACATAATTTATAGGCTATACTCACTGGTAGTCTGAAATCATTGTGTTCATTAACGCACCACAATAAAAAGCGTTTACCTAGATTTGATAAACTCATTTTGATTTATAATTAAAAACTAGAAAATGTCTATACCCGTAGTTATAGAAAATAAAAGTTACGTTATAATAAAGAAATTTCGAAAAAAAACTTCCTATTCCTAAATTATTTTCGGCCACGATGATTGTCGATTCAAATCCTGCTCCTATCACTTTCAATTAAAACATCAATCGACGATAGATGGCGCCATAATCTTATTGTTGTAGCAACTGAGAGGTCACGACAAAGAGTTCAGCGCTAAAAAGTTTTTCTGTGAACGCTTTATCGTGAACTCTTTGCCGTACAATCCATCTCGGTAGAGGTTGGCGGCGGAAAGATTCGACTTATTCGATTTTTAATGATTTCATCTGTATAAAAATTTAAACACAAAGTTTCCAAAATGGCTTTTATAAGTCTGAGGATGCGGCTACTTTATACTGTTAAAGGGTTTTTAGAAAATAGCCGTTATCCTTATGTGAAATTCTTCTCAAACCAGCGAGCTCAAACAGCTGATTTAAGATCACCTATTGCGTCATTCAATTCACTTTGGAATTTCAATACATTTCATCACACGATATTTCCATTAATGTCAAGAAATTATCATAGAGGCAATGGATTTAAATATAAATTTTCGAAGTACACCACTACGTTAGCAGCCTGCGGAGTACTTTATGCTTTAAGCAATTCGCAAGGTAAAGTACCTCATTTTGCTAATGTAGGTTACCCTCAACTTGTTTATAATTAATACACTTCTTTAAAGATAAACAATTATTTAAATCAGCAAAAAGTGGGGACGTTATTGAAATAAATAGGTTTGTATGAATGTTTAAGGATTGTTTTACAATGGAATTAATTTTTTTTATTATTATTTTCAGGTTAATTAAATCGGGTTGTAATTTCAACCAGAAACACGATTTGGGATGGACAGCTCTTCACGTTGCCGCTGTCAACGGCCAAAGCGAGTCAGATAACGTTTCAAAAAAAGATTTAAGTTAGAATTTTCAAGCGTTTTATTAAATTTATTATTTTTAGAGTGGTCAAAGCTTTGATAGCTGCCGGTGCCGATCCAAATGTCGGTGATGGATTTGCGAATGTTTCCGTTACATCTCGAGAAAAACAATTGCATTCCCTCGACGGTGAATATAACATCAAATTAAATTCAGTCACGAACTATACAGACTGAAGTCAAATTATTTTTTTAAAGTGTTGGTGACTAGGGAAGACGAATTTAGCGACAGATTAAGTAATAGAGCTACGTTCCGCGGTTGCACGCCATTGCACTATGCAGTTTTAACTGACGACGTGACCACAGTTATTGTACTCCTAGAAGCAGGCAAAATTAACAATTTTTATTTTTGATTTCAAATTTAATATGAAAATCAAAATAAATACAGGTGCTGACCCTTTAGAGAAGAATGACAGTGGCCACACACCAATTGACTACGCAAGAACTCAACCGATGAGAAAAATGCTGCAGCAACATGAAGAAAAAGTAAATAAATATTAAATGCTTTTTAGAAAAAAAATTAATAATTGAAAATAGGACGTGATTATTGTATAGTTAATGTAAAAACAATTAACTTGTACAGGTAATTGATTAAAAATATATTTTAATTCCAGGCAATTCAGTTGAGAAAAGAAAAAGAAGCCGAAGAACGACGTCGTTTTCCTTTGGAGCAACGGATAAAGCAGGTGATAATCGGTCAAGAAGGTCCAATTGCCATCGTTTCATCCGCTATTCGTCGAAAAGAGAACGGATGGTACGATGAGGAACACCCCCTAGTTTTCTTATTTTTAGGCTCTTCCGGAATAGGAAAAACCGAATTAGCAAAACAAATCGCGAAATATCTACACAAAGAGAATAAAACTGTAATTCAAAAGTATTTATTAGTAAGGTGCAATTGTAAATCCGATTTTTACACCTTTAGGGATTTGTTCGTCTGGACATGTCCGAGTATCAAGAAAAGCATTCTGTAAGACACCTTTCAAATTTTTTGGTAATAGTTTTAATAACGAACGATATTAATAGGTGGCGAGACTTATCGGTTCGCCTCCCGGATATATAGGCCACGAGCAAGGCGGTCAATTGACTGACCAACTGAAAAAAAATCCAAACGCGGTGGTGTTATTCGATGAAGTTGATAAAGCTCACCCCGATGTTCTCACAGTTCTACTGCAGCTTTTCGATGAAGTAAACTTTCCAAATTATTGTTTAATTTTAAAAATGATTAACTGTTCACACTTCAGGGAAGAATGACCGATGGTCGAGGAAAGACGGTAGAATGCACGAACGCAATATTTGTCATGACTTCAAATTTGGGAAATGACGAAATTCGAGTGTACGCTCAAACGCTTCGAAAAGAAGCCGAAGAGTTAGCAAAACAAAGATACTCGAGCAAAATTAGTAATATAAACACCTTTTATAATTATAATATTAAAGTAAATATTATTAATAACCATAAATAATTGTATTCCACGCAGATGAAGGCGATGTAACTGAAAGAATTACAATATCGAAAAAATTTAAGGAGACCGTGATTCAACCTATACTCAAAGTAATCAATAATAATTGAATAGTGACTTTTTAAGATATCGTTTTTAAAAACATGGTAATCATAATTTTTAGAAACATTTCCGCAGAGACGAGTTTCTTGGTCGAATTAACGAGGTTGTTTACTTCCTGCCGTTTTCGCATTCTGAATTATTAAGTCTCGTTAAAAAAGAACTAGAATTTTGGGCTAAACAGGTAAAGCGTTAATACAATTGCCTCTCGAGTAATTAAATTAAATGCGAAATGTTTAGGCAAGGGAGAAGCACAATATCGATTTAACGTGGGATTGTCACGTATTGGATGCATTAGCCGAAGGTTACGATATTCATTACGGAGCTCGATCAATTAAATACGAGGTTGAACCTTTTTTTTTTGTAATAAACGATTTTGGTTGCAAAGATTTAAATATAAATAAAATTGTCATTTCAGGTGGAAAGGAGAATTGTCAGTCAGTTAGCGTCGGCTCACGAAAATAATTTAATTCAAAAAGGATCGAAAGTGCACTTTACTGTTGAAACCCCGGATGTAAATGGGCAACAAACTACGTCATCTCAAACTCCGAATATTAAATTGCAAATTATTTCAAAAAATTCCAAAGAGCCATCAACATTTCTAGGTTTACCACTAAGTAAAAAAAATTTGCTAAATATTTCTGATTAAAGTTTTTTTTAAAAAAAAACATGTTAATTGTAAATATAGTTTTTTTAATATAGAGATTAAAATATTACTTTCAAAGTTAGGACTTTTGGTGAAAATTTCTTTATTTAATAATTATAGCAACAAAATAACACAACCGTAACACTATTCTGCCATGTTAAGCGCAATTGCCCTATCGACACTCGTGCTTAGTTTTAGAAAACGACGGAATAAATGTAATTTCATGAAAATATTGTGGAATAATTTTAGTTGATCTTGATTTTTGGAAAACGGCTTAATAAACTAACAAAAATGATTAAATCATAATTTACACGCTTTAAGATAGAAGAGATGAGATTGACCCACCTCCTAACCCTAAATCGATACCATTAACTCAAATTTTCAAAATTTGTAGATAGAGTAAGTTGGCTTAAAACGGCAGTATTATTAAAAGTGTAATAAACAAATCTCCAAGAAAAAAGAAATTAATGAACATTGCTAGATGAATACGTTATTAAACAGTTGCACTCAATGGCACAGAAAGTTGTCCGGAAAACAAGTTTAATGTTCTTTTTCGAAATATTCTTTGCTACCAGAAACATCTGGCTTCATCGTTTTGTCACCCGGCTTCCAGTTTGCTGGACAAACTAATTTTTTTTAAAAAAAAAGCAATTTTATTTTTTAATCATATATAAATGTACTGTATGATGAAAATAAAAAAGACTTACCTTCGCCGTATTTATCTGTGTATTGGAATGCCTGGACTAATCGGAGAGTCTCCTCCACGGAACGACCAACAGGAAGATCGTTGATTGTGATCTGTCTCAACATACCCTTATCGTCGATGATATACAATCCTCTAAAAGCAACTCCTTCATCTTCTTTATAGCAGCCGTATCTTTTAGCAATATCTCCGGTTTTATCGGCCAATAGTGGAATATCCATCGGCCCTAAACCGCCCTGTTTCTTAGGAGTATTAATCCTAGCAACAACAAAAAAAAAATTAAACACGATTTTCATGTTTGAATTAAAATTAAAAGTACCATGCAAAATGGGAGAAGTGGCTATCGGTGGAAGCTGCGACCACTTCGCAATTGATCTTACGAAAATCACCTGCGCGCTCGCTAAACGAGATGATCTCGGTCGGACAAACAAAAGTACTAAAAATAAATGTCAAGTATTTCGGTTAAAAAAGAAAACATTTTACATGCGTTTATTTTTTGACAACTTACAAGTCCAAGGGATAGAAAAATAATACTAAATATTTGCCCTTGTAATCAGACAACTTAATCTCTTTAAACGCTCCGTTGACCACGGCTTGTCCCGAAAAATCTGGAGCGGGTTTGGTTAATTGAGGAAATCCGGACATTTTCGCTTCTTTATGCTAAAAAAAAAAATAATAAAAAAGTTTATAAATTAAATTATTCATTAAGCGCACAAGATTTAGTTACAAAATGAAACACCGTAAATAAACAAGCTAATTTTTACGGAGTGCGCAAACTGTCGTCGTATAAATTGAGAACATAATCTACTTATTATCATTCATTATACTGTAATCTAATTACGAGCACATAATCCTCATTATCATCAATTATTTTCTTCATAACAATTTTAATCTCGAATTATACAGGAATAGCCGTTAATAATACCCTCGCCTACCGCACGAATTAAAACTTACGCTCGGAACCGGTTCCGCTGGAACTAGTTCATTCTCGAGTTTGCTTTTCAAATTTCCGTTGACGCCGTTGTGTGTCGCGGAGGAATCGGTAGTTCCATTCGGGGACACCTCATTTTTCGCGCTCGCTTTCTCGTTCAAACTTTTTTTCGATCCGGAAAACAACCTTTTCCCCGACAACCCCGAAACCACCTGTTTCCGAATACTCTTCGACGGCGATTTGGTGACCGGAGGATGCTGTTGTTCTCCACTTCCCATCACGCTGTCTCCGCTTATGGACATTTTTTTCACGACGATTTCTTCTTGAACTTGTACGGGGTGAAATTGTTCCGAGGTATTGTCGTCTTCGTCGCTTTTCAAAACTACTTTCTTACTCAAACATACTCCCATCGTCACCTCCTTTGCAGGAGGAAGTTTTAAATTCGTTTGAAAAGCGCCTCAAATAATAATTATATGCATCCGCGCCACGCGATCCGAGGCCATTGCTGGGTCTCTTAATGAGAGATCTTGTACCTTGTGAATTTCTCTTTAAATAATTGATACGCTTCGATGCCGAACACCGCCCAACAACAATAGCAAACTTTACTCGGGTAATAACAAGGAGTGCCTCTAGCTTTTATAATTGCCATATGAAACTCTCTCTCATCACTTTCTTTCTATAAACGACATCCTTTTAGCCGAGAACAAAACTCTTGCTAAATAATTTCTAATCGTAGCTAGAATAATTCCCATCTATGGGGACTGGTTCATGGTCAGTGGATGAGCACGCGCGTAAAAATTCCAGAAAAACAAAATAACATTATGAATGACAGCCATAATAATTAACCGAATATGAATACAATACACAAGGCGCATCAAATATTAAAACCTGACATTTAATATGTTCGGAAGACCAATAATATTACTCAATAATTAACGCTTCACTTATCGCTTCATTATTGTGTTATCCAAACTTCTCCAACTCGCTTTCATCCTTTTATCGATTTAAGTATGAATGAAAAATAATGTTTAAAACTACTGTAGCTATAGTGGGTGTGATTATAATATTACCTCGTAAATGTGACCAAGCTATCTGAAACCGTTCAATATCACAGTTCGCGGATTATGACGGGCGCATTGTAATCAAACGACATTTTTATACTTCTCCAATTTCAAAATAAGCGCGATGGAAACATTTCATAAGCTATTTCAAGAATGTCAACAGCAGCAGTTTTTACCGCTAAACCACGTCACCCGCCGAAAACTACGTCATTCATCGTTTGGAATTTCCATTAAGGATTTGCGGGATATTTCGTTTAGAGTTTAGACGGTATCAATGAATATGCAATTATTTACAAAACAACAAAAAAATTAAATACAGCTTTCAACTGCTTTTGGAATTAAATTAATAAATATTTCCCTATTAATTCTTAGAAACCTATATTAAAACACCGTAGAATTTATTATCGACAAGTTAATACCAATATCCGGTTAGCTTGTCAGAGCCATGTACATGTACTACAAATTCATTAAATTACAGTATAATGTATACCAAAAACATTTCAACACTACTTCCTTCTTATGAATTTTTTTCCAATGTGATGCAATCACGGACAAACCTTTGTATCTCATTAAAAATAATATTAATTATAAACTACATTGTACGAGGGATGCAATTAACTCCAAAATAAACTAACTATTGATGATAATCATTTCTTTTATCAGTTTATTTGGCTATACTGTATACATGTGCTGTATGGTTAATTGAATAACGCTATTAATGTGCATTTAGTTGTCACTCGGTTCAAAGTCAACCATTATAAATTAATGCTTCTTTTTATCCTTATTTCATAATTATGATTTTAATTTACATTCATGTTTAAAAACATTTTATGCCTAAAATTCAGTTTCCTCATGTTCACTACTGTTAAGTTTAAAGGGGCTAATAAATTTACAAAAAAATTCAATTCTCAAGCTTAAAAAATTTATTTTATAAAATAAGTGTTATTGTTGTTTTTGGAAACCTCAATTGTGTTTTTGATTTAGGTTAAAATAGTACGTATTGGTATTTCAGTGATGTGGCGTATTGTATTTTATTCAATAACGTGTCAAATTGATGGCATGCATAATTATTATGATTCATTCATGATAAAATAAATATTAATGGAGTAAAGTAAACTATATAAAAAAAGTTATTTATTACGCCTGTTTCTAGTAAAAGTATTTTATCCTACTCGTAGTTTTACAGTACTTTAGAACTTTTTTTTTTAAAAAAATAATTTAAGTTAACCTGTTCATTACCATGATGGTAAGCCAATAAAATAAGTTTTTTTTATCCAAATAACTATTATTAAAATGGTTTTTAGAATTTTTTTTAGCTCATCAAAGACAATTCTCTTCAAAAAATGCAAACCCACCTCTCCAATACCGTATACAGTATCGTAAAAACAAATTAGAAATTTTTCAAAAAAGAGAAAAATTCAAACTTAACATTTCTAATGCAGGTAAAACTTTCTTTTTTTTAACGCAATTTTAAGATATTGTACATTTCTTATTATGTGCCAGAATAAAAAACTGGACTAATTATTATTGTCAGTGGTGGTCCGGGTAATCAAATTTTTTTTAAAAAAAAAATCATTAAAAAAACATTCTTTTTTGAATGAATCTTATGTAAATTTTACGCTAAGCACAAGTTTACACTCTTCCTTTTCCATGACATATTGTATGGAACCTAAAACAAACATAAACAAAACACATAACACCTGTCAGCGCAGTTTGAAAATGTACCGTTACGGTTACGCTCACCCATATCACGGACCGCGACGATTTTTAAATAATTTAGGACACGTTCTGACAATTGAGGCTCATAATAATTATTATGTGGCTATCATAGTAAAATAAGGCTTTTTCCAGCCTTAAAAACGCCGATTAATATGGGCAAAAACGAGAGGCTACTTTTCATTACACTAATACTACCGTAGTACTGTACTTCTCACAATTATCCGACAGAAAAGAAAATATTAATTGAAAAACGCATCGCAATTAAATATCTCATTATCCTTGAAGCTTTCAGTTTCAATAAATTCCTGAAAAAGCTAAAATCTTTTCTTGAATGTTTTCTGTAAAATTCAATGATTTTTTTAAAGGCGAATAATACAGAACGTCGGATAAACGCAGGCTTCTGTGCAATACCTTAATAACTCAATTATTCTTCTGTACAGTGTTTTAAAAAAATACGTGCAAGTGTGAATCGGCCATCGAGAGCAGATAAATGTAGGTCGGTCTGTTTCTCATCACTTTTTCTACAACATTCTTATCAAGTGTAACAATACCGGTTTTTTTAACGTAATTTTATTTATTACATGTTGCTTTAAAACAAGATTTAAAACTTCCTTTTACCAGTACTGACTCATCAACAAAAAAAGATATCGCCTCTATTTTTTTTTTCCTCAAAAATAAAAAAAAAATGTTTTGAAATGTAAAAAATTGCGCAATAGAAAAGCTTTAACAAGTGGTTGCTGACGCAGCACTCGATTTCTCCGAAATAAAAATCTCGAGAGGTCAAAAGAATTTACATAAAAATATTAATCGCGCAATTTTAACAAAATGTATTATTACGAAAAAGAAAGAAAAAAAAAGGAAAATATTCGTAATCGTTTTTGACACAAATTTAAACGGGACACGCACTTTGAGCGCGTTACTTCAATTAAGAGTAATGAAGAATAATTTATCGCCGAGATGACACGCCACTATCCTCTTACAAGGTCAAATTACGGAAGATTTTTACTTTTCATTTCATTTTGTTAATTGATCGCGCGAATTAAAACGAAACTCGAGCTCTGATAATGAATTATAATAATTAAGTTTTAAATTAATTTAATCGGAAGAGTCCTCGAAAAAGCTGTCGGCGGTGAAATAAACCAAGGTCAAATTAAAAATTACCGAGTGACTAATTTATTTACTGTATACTGAAAGAAAAAGGAATAAAAAACCTTCCGTTATTATCAAAACAAACCCTTCATTATCAATACTTTAGATAAATAATTGGGTAACGTAATCGGTTAAGAAATTATACAGTCAACCTTGCGAATTAGAATTTAACCCAACTTCCGGCTTTTATCTACGAGCAATAATTGGGGAATCCTCGCCGGTGCCACCTCGCACTTTCACTTGTTTATATTTTTAAAAAAAAAAAAAGCCAATCCCGTCAAACCACTTTTCTAATCTAAACTACAATCATTTTAATGTACCTGAACCACATAAAATGACTTGAATGAACAAGATAATTAAGAGAAACTACTCACCCGTGACAAGACTTGTAACGAGAGGCCAAGAATGAACGCTTGCAAAAGACAACAGAAATAATTTCCGCGTTTTCTCACAGGTGTCACTTGGATCGCATTAGAAAATAGTTGTAGTATTCCATCTTCTCGCTAGGGGAGCTTTAATCGCGTAGGATTTATCTATCATTGCGCATGCGCATTTTTGTATTTTAATAAAAATAATTTTACAATCACAAAAAACCGAATGTTTACGTAAATTATGAATATAAATAACTCTAGAAGGATAATTAATTTTGTAAGTTGCGTACATTTTGTTATTTTAAATCGTTTTTTAAACTTTTGTTTCTTATTTTTTTTTTTCAGTTTTTATTTTCACTCGTTGTCTTAAGCTGGGTTTATACCACGTTAACCGGGGTTTTAGTCGGGAAAAGGCAATTAAATTTCCACAGCAATTAATAAAATGGAACCCGGGTTAGTTCAAGAAAGGCTCAAAGAACTATATCATTTAATTCATAATTGTCAAGAAGAGCGCAATAGAAGCGAACACAATCTCGAAAATATAGCTAAAACGCACGAACGAATGCAACACGAACAGAAAATGTCTCCTTATTTTAAGGTTAATTTTAAAATCACTCGAGTAAAAAACGCTTTAATCTTTAAAATAACTCGAATGAAACGTTTATGATGCATTTGTTTTGATTATTTAATAGACGAAGCTTCGAGGGTTGTACAACACAGCCATGCAAGATGCTGAAAGTGAAGCTGAACTCCTCAGAAAAACCTTGGAAAAAATGACTGAAACCCGGGCTATCAGAAGTGATCGTCGATTACAATCAAAGAGTAGTGGTAAGTATCGCTTTTTTAATAAAAAAACTGAAATATATACTGTATTCAAGATATTTTGAATTCGTACGTATAATATTACCGTTTATTATTCTAAACAGAACGTCCTAAAGAAGCTATTCGAAGGGGCACTCTAATGAAAATGCTGCAACACGACGCCCAAACATTGCCACTTTGGATTGGAAAGTTAGATGACAAACCACCTGCTTTATGCGGAGCAATTCCAGCGGAGAATAGTTACATAGCTAAAGTAATAACATCAATAATTCTTCGAACTTTCTCTATTAAAATGCTTAAAATTTAATTTTAGGTGGGGGATATGGTAGCTGCTTTGGTCAAAGGTTCGGACGGCGACGAAAACTGGATTTTAGCCGAGGTCGTGCATTATAATACCAACTCTAGCAAATACGAAGTTGACGATATTGACGAAGAACAAAAAGAAAGACATATGCTAAGTAGAAGAAGAGTAGTTGCTCTTCCTCTTATGAGAGCTAACCCAGAAACCGATTCCGACGCACTTTTTCACAAAGGAACTTTAGGTAGACTTAGCAATAAAAAAAATTTAAAATAATACACTGTACTTTATTATATATTTTTTTGTAGTCATGGCGTTATATCCACAGACCACTTGTTTTTATAAAGCTATTATACACGAATCTCCGAACGGTCCTCAAGACGAATATCAAGTACTGTTTGAAGACTCGTCTTATGCGGAAGGTTACTCCCCGCCTCTTAGTGTCGCCCAAAGATATGTTATTCAATGCAAAGAAAGCCGCAAAAAATAAAAATGATTAATCTATCTTGTGTATTTTTTTAAGTTATTAATTTGAATCTACAGTACAACTTTTTCGATTCGCTCCAAATGGTACAATGCATTATATAACTGAATCGCATAATATAATAATCTTACTAAATATTAGTTTCATAATATCGTAACTAAATACCTAATCCAAGAAAACTTTTCGTTGATTGAAACCTTGATTGGAGTAATCAGATGGTTTAGTTCTATCGGAGACCATCGGATATCGAGGATCACCCTAACATTTAAAATAATATTTAATATTTCCAGGAAATCGAAAAAAAAAAGAGTTAAAAAGAGTTACGGGCAAAACTATAGGTCTATTTGAGGTAACTTCCCATCCAAATTTTCTTGTCCAATCCTGTAAATAGCAAATGAAATAATAATTAATAAAGCCTTACTTAGAGAAGGGGGAAGGGGAAAAGTGACGCGAGTTCCGTACTTTTTGATTGTATTTTAAATAATAAGCTGACCAATAAGTTGCAAAAATAATAGCAGCAAACATGGTAGTGCTGTAACGAATTCCCATAGCTCCACTTTGTCCCTGCAAACGTAAATCAAAATAATAAGTTATTAATATTTTGTATACGGTGTTTGATCGAAGAATGAAAACGTACAAATCTGGGTTCTAGAAATTTTTGGAACCTATCCATGGGATACTTGTAAAATCTCTTTATGGGATTTACGAGAACGCGACGCAATTCTGGAACCTCTACCGGCTCACGTGCGGTTAATTCTTGATCTTGAAACCATTGTTTTCTCCACCGCCGATCTTCTTCTGTCATGCCCCGCATACGATGATTTTCATTTGCCATAGGGCCCTCAATATTCATGGGCCGAACTCCCATGGTATTTGTGGGTCTTTCCACTGCCATTTTCTTTAAATGTTAATCACTCTGCAATAGTAAAGTAAGTGAGTATGTTATGTTAATTTAAGTAACGCAATTACATTTCTTACCTTAAATCGCTATAAAGTCGCGTACTCGCCCAGACCAAAATATTTTCTCGAGCACAACTTGGAACCGGAAGTGAAATAACCTTGAATAAAATTCGTCTGCAGTTTTTTTAAAAGAGGGCGGAAATTCAAAATGGAAACATGTGGACGGAGTTCTTTTAAAAGAAGAAAACTAACGAAGGACGAAGAAACAAGTATTGATGTATTATTTAATCATAATTAATATAATAATGTGCTAACTTTGGTAATTAAAATAACTATGAAGATCCCGATACGTTTACGTGGAAAGCCTCGCCTGTACTGCACCACGAGTACATTACTGACGAGATAGAGCTGGGTAAATCAAAAATCTAAGAAAATTTTATACAGTACATGTACTGAGTAGTAATAAATGTACGTTATTGTTTTTTTTCAGTTGATGCCTATGTTGGAGAAATTGCAGACAAGAAAAATGTTTCTCAAATTACTAAGTAAATACAGCATAAATAATATTTTATTAATTTGAACGTAGATTTATGTAGTTTTATTATTTCAGAGAATTGTGTTCAAAATTTCCACTTGTCAATCTTCCTCATATAAAAAGAGTTAAAGCACCGACGGAACCTTTAGGTTAGCTTAAGTTATAGCAAGTGAACAATTCTTTTTATAAAGTGCATTAATTACTCAAGTAAATTATTATACTTTTAGGGAAATTGAAAGTGATTGTTTGTCTCAGTGAAGCTGTGACTCTTATTTCCAAAGAAAAAGAGATCATTCCATCTAAGCTTCTACTTGATTATGAAGTAACAGCTGCCCCATTTTATGGATTATCCGAAGAACTTAAATTGATGAAGATCCCGCGAAGGCAACCGTTAACTAGGAAACAATTTATAAAAGCCAAAATGATTTGGCCAACCTCGTTCCATGAAAATAAATTGTAAAGATGATTTATTCACTACCACGCAAAATTATTTTTTAATTGTTATTTTTTCCTTGAAGTATAGAGGCAGCTTTAAATAATACCCTATTTACCCAAAACGAAAAGCTCGTAATAGAAAGCAACATGAGAATAGCGATTGATGCTGCAGAAAACGCTAAATTAGTACATCAAGTAAACCATTTTCAATGAGTTTTTTTGATTTGAATTAAGGCAATTATTCTGGATATTATTCTTTAGCGGGCTATAGGAGCTGTAATTGTGGACCCAATGAATAACGCCACAATTGCCGTGAGCGGCGATAGATCAAGTGAACATCCGTTACAACATAGTACAATGGTTTGCATCGACCTCGTAGCTCAAAAACAAGGAGGGGGCGCCTGGTACCCTTCCGAAAACAAAACTTGTTGTTCCATAGGACAAACAAAAAAGAATATTCAATACTTATGCACGGGATATGATCTTTACATAACTAGAGAACCCTGCGTTATGTATGGCTTTTTATTACATGTTTAAATTAATTTATTTCTAGATTGATATAATTTTTTGTAACAGGTGCTCAATGGCTCTCGTTCATTCAAGGATTCGACGGGTGTATTATGGTCGAACGAGCGAAGGAGGAGGATTAGGTTCTGCTTATAAAATTCACGTGGAAAAAGGAATAAATCACCATTTCCAAGTGTTTTCTGGAATTTTAGAATATGATTGTGCAAAACTATGAATTTCAGCTAATTTTATGAAAAGGATTTTTATCTTGTTTTGAAATATTTTAACAGGGAGTAAAGGAAGAGAGTATTTTTATGGAAACAAATTCTGTCATACGGTACCCAGAAAAATGTCCCCCAAAAAAAAATGTTTCAATTTAGTGGCGTCATAAATTATACGGAGTATTAAAAAAAAGCAAATGATTTTTTGTACTTGATATATTTACAAAACAATCCATCGACATGAAAAAAATATTAATTTAAAATTAATAAATGATTTTAAAATACCTATTTTTTCTTTTTATCCGACATAGTCATTTTACTTGCTTCTCTCCGTCTTTGATTAATAGGGTTTCTAGGATCAAAAATTTCAAAAGCTTCCGCATCACGCATACTAGCGTCTTTTGCCATTCGAATTTCTTCTTTAAATACTAGTTTATGAGTTAACCTAAATAATTTAACCCAGATTAATCGTAAATTGAATCTTAATATTAAAAATGCGTGCTATTAACCATCCTGGTCCGTCATCGTCTTCATCACTAATCTCTTCTTCCTCAATTTCTGGCTTGCTGTCATCCGCTTGAACACTATTAAGTTTGCTTCGAAATTTGGCCATCATCGCTAACGTCTGCAAAATATAGTTTCAAATAGTAATCTACGTTAATAATAGTAATTCCACGTACTCTTTCTTCGTTCGTTTCTTTCGACTGTTGCTGAGCTTTCCTCTTATCTTCAAAATCCTTGATTGATTCTTCGTATTCTACTATCGCCTCATCTAAATCTAAATGTACACAATTAAATTAATAGAAGAATAAAAATGAATTAGCATATTATTATTTATTACCTTTGATTTTTTCTTCTACTTTTTCTTCAACTTCCGGTTTGGGAGCTAATTCTTTTTTTAGTTTTCGGATTTCTTTTCTTATTTCTTCTCTATTTAAGAATTACAATTTACGAGTTTATAAGTGCCACATTTTCAGCAAAAATAAAAACATTATAAGTACACTTTAGCTTTTTTCTTAAGACTAACTTCATCCTCAACTTCGTTGTCTGAATCGGGCAAGTCCCGTTTTTGAACATTTTTTTCTTTTGGTACACTTTTACTCCTCAACTTTTGTTGAACTTTTTCCAAACGTAAAGCACTTTCTTCCTCTTCTTTCTGACCTCGACAAAAAAAATATTTTCAGAAATCTCAAAACGCAAGTTATGAATCCTAATAATAAAAAGAATACAATTTTAGCTTCCTCTTCTTTTCCACTTTCCAAAATTTCAACGGCTGGGATTGAGCTTAGTTTCGGATCATTCGCTAAATCGTGACTGCTTTTACTTTTACCTCTAAGATCCTATTATAAATAAATACGTTGAGAAAAATTAACTAAACTTACTTAAAATTTACAGTGTACCAACCTTTACTATGCAATCAGTTTCGTCATCATCTTCTTCTGCTTCGTCTCCAAAAGACAATAACTTGTAATTTCTAAACATTAAAATTTTATTTTAATTTCGAAATATGAAAACTGATATTCAGTCAAGTAATTCAAAATAAAATACAAATTTTACTTGATTTTTTTAATTTTATCTTTTTTATCGGATTTCGATTCTTTCGGAATTATATTCCGAGAAACTACATCAGGAAATGGGTTCGAAATGACTTTTGTGTTGTTAATTTTATGAGGATATTTCGGTCGATCATTGCTATCTGTAATTAAACCTTCTTGCAAACGAATCATATTGTAGAGAGTATCTCCAGCAACCTGCAATTCATTAAGATCAAAATTTAACGGAGGCAAAAATTAACACAATTGAATTTTCTAACTTTTCCAAAAATAGTATGTTTACTTTGAAGCTCGGGACACGAACCCAAAGTAAAAAAAAATTGACTGCCATTATCATCCTTTCCTGCATTTGCCATGGCTACTAACCCGCGTCTAACAAACCGAAGACGACTGTGAAATTCATCCTGATAAAAAAAAATGTAATAACAACGGCTGTTTTCAAAAGAATGTCTAATAAAAGTGCCTTAAAAGGATTTCCGTAAATCGATTCTCCTCCCATTCCAGTGCCGGTTGGGTCTCCACCTTGAGCAATAAAATCTTTAATCACACGATGAAAAATTGTGCCATTGTAATAACCGTCCAAACATAGTTGAACAAAGTTCCGACAAGCTTTAGGCGTCTCTTTCGACCTAAATTAAACATTCATTCACATCTCAATTACCAAATTAAGCTTCATATAATAATACTAAAGAATACCAAAGTTCGATATCGATATCTCCAACCGTAGTTTCGAGAAGAATCTGCAAATATTAAAGGTAAAAAAAAGTAAAAATGTTTTGCAATCCACAAATTACCTTTCCATCTGTTGGAGGCTCTTGAATATAAATATTACTCATTATAAATGTTAATAATTCTAAAATATACGTAAAGAAGGAGTGAGAAAACAATTTTGAGTAAAAACTAATTTTCTGGAGACTCAGAAAGGGAATCTAATTGAGTCTAATTCTAAAAAGCATCAATAGATGGCGCTTTATAGAAATATTTTAATGTTTCCCAAGTTGGAGGTCGCGACCCAATGATGATGCTTTTTTTAATTTTTTACTCTGTAAATCGCTAAAAGTTGTTGAAGCTGATTTTTTTTAAAAGATTGGCTGTAAACATTTTTAAATTAAAAAAAAGAAGAGAAAAAAATTGAAATCGTAATACGAGAAAATAATTTATGTCAAAATTTATTTCAAAAGGAAAACTTTGACGTCAACAAAAATTCTATATTATTTACACGATCAGTTTCGTAAATATTAGGTTTGTTATTTAGTTTTCAATACAGTAGTTCTAACTATACATTTCCTATTCAACATTTTACTTAAGTTTCTTTCGAGAAGAATAATTTTCAAAGAAGGTATAATTTTCCAGACTTATTATCCTGACTTGGCTGCATTAATTCGTTCTTCCCGAGCTTTCAATCGTAGCTCCCGCTCGTACTCTTTCATTCGAAGTACTTGACTATTTTTAATCACATATAATAATTATATCAAAATTAAATTCTCTATCTCTCAGACATTGAATCTTACTCATTGTATTGACATTCTTCATATTCGTGTAGAGCGTGTTTGCATTTATAAGCCCATGGCCACACGTCTCTTCTACACTTTCTTAAATTGATCAGTGTATGGGCGCAATAATCGCGTTTCTTATGAGGGATTTTGGCCGATATCATTTCTGCCTCTGTAGCAATCATGACTGTAAATAGATAATAATTAAGCAAGCTGGTAAATTCACCAATAGTAATATTATAAAGCGTTTTCACGCAGGTACCTCTTTCTTTTCGCCCGTCCTTAAAACCTAAATTAGGATCATACGTCGGAGGGTCTATCCTTCCCTGAACAAAAGTAAAGGCCTTTTTGTCGCTAATATACTGATCTTTGGTTGCCACTGACCCCATTTTAATTACTACAATCTCAAAATAATTTAAAAAATATCGAAATAATTTAATATTTTACTCAGTTTTACACGAACGAAAAAGTTGCAGCCAGCCAAACGATTAAACGCTCACCAGAGCGCGTTACTGTGCCAGCTTAGTTTTCACGACAAACGGTTCACCATTTAATTGTAAGCTTGAATAAATTATTATTAAAACATTTTATTTAGTTAATATTAGAGTTGCTGTTGATTGATGAATGGCATGCTTAAATTCGGCTTGTTTAGTTAAAGTATGGTTACCGATTGGCATAGGATAGCTGCCTGTGTGCCATTAGGCAAAATGTATAGTGAACCGTTTATCGATGAACGCTTTGACATGCGGCTTTGTCGTGAACGCAAAGCCGGAAAACCTCGGCGCGCTATTCAACCTTTGTACCGAATGCCACCAGCTGTTATTTTGATTCACAATGTTGGAATAAGGTGCAATTAATATATTGTTAAGAAAGTTAGTGGATAAAAAAAGCACTTCTAGCCTGTTTATTAAAGATTATTGCGGTTTAACATTTTTAAAATAATATTGTAAAAATGAATCAATATGAAATAGATTGTTTAATAGCCAAAGGAGCTTACGGGTATGAAATAAAAAAATGAACGAGCATTAAATTATTATTGAAAGTTAATTCTTATAAAACTTTTGTTTTTTTATAGAAGAATATATCGAGCTGCTTTAAAACGTGATCGGAGGTGTTTTATAATTAAAGAAATTTCTTTAGATGAAATGAATCCCAATGATATTCAAGTTGCATTAAATGAAGCCGAACTTTTAAAAAAGTTTGATCATCCCAATATAATTCACTACATGGAAAATTTTATCGAAAATGGAAATCTCATGATTGTAATGGAAAATGCTCCTGGTACAAAAATGTTTAACTAAAAAAAATAAATTATGTTGTATAACCCCCTCTTTTAAATTCAAGTTGTTTATCATTTACAGGCGGAAATTTAAATCAATTCCTGTTACAACGATCTGGAAACTTTTTACCTGAACAAGTAAAATAATTATTTCAGAATTTATTCGAAGATTTTAGCTAATAATCTAACTATTTTCTTAGACAGTTCTTAGTTTCTTTTCTCAAATTTTGTTGGCTTTACATCACGTGCACTCTCAAAATATTATTCATCGCGACTTGAAAACCTCCAATATTCTTTTAAACTGTAGAAGGGACATAGTTAAGCTGGGAGATTTTGGAATTTCGATAATTCTATCTACCAAAAGTGCAGCTAACACGGTTAATCTATTTAAAGACAAATTGATTAATTTATTATGAAACTACTTTGATTTTTTAATAAATAGGTAATTGGTACTCCGGCTTATCTATCGCCAGAACTTTGCCAAGGCAAACCGTATCCTTATGCAGTTCCCGCATTCAACATTTAAATACAGTAATAGAATTTCTTAAAAAGCTTTTACAGATATAATAATAAAAGTGACATGTGGGCTCTGGGTTGTATTCTTTACGAGTTAACCACTCTAAATAGAGCGTTTGATGCCGATGTAATTTTTTTTATAAAGAAAATGTCGAGTTTCCCACTTAATAATAATATATTCCTGTACTAGACACTATCTGCTGTGGTTATGAAAATAATGCACGGAGTTCATAAACCAGAAAACTGGTGCTACGATAACGGAATTTGGAATTTAATACTAAAACTTCTCAACCATAATCCCGACGAGAGATTTTCCACTGATATGGTTATGGCTCTCCCGGTATTATACAACACGATATTCGATTTTTACACCGATTGTGGAAAGCAAGAACGAAAAATACCGTTCGTATCAAAATCAAATTTATTCACTTTGTTTTTGAATTTTTATTTTATTTTAACTTAAAAAGAGCGCTGCCGAAACCAACCGAGTTTGAAAAACCAACTATAAAATTCACTTCCGAACCAGGTAAATCTATACTCGTTAAATCTAAAGAATTTTCAATAAATATTGTTGTTTTAAACTAAAATTTACTAAGATTTGAGTAAAAGAGTCGGAGAAGAAGAATGAAGGTTTCCATACAAATACATTTAAGTATTTGAAGCCTGTAAACATCATTGTCAAAGATCGTCCCTTTTGTACCTGAAAAATTCTTTCTAACGTATTAATATTACCGTTAAACAATTAAAAACTTCTTAAAAGGTATTGTAATTAATATCAGCTTCTCAGCACATTTGATTGCTTGATCGTAGTTTTTTTTATTGTTCAAATCGAATTGTAGTAATACACGTACATAATTCTATACATTTTTAGCTCAACTGTCTGTTCTGATCAGCTTTCGATAACAAGTAGTAAAATATTTACAAATATCCAATTTGTCGAAAGCACGCTTCGGCTTTCAACTTTACATACTTGCCTCACAACTGATAACAGTTAAAAATGAAATGTGATTCCGGGTAAACCAATCAATCAATTTATTGTCCATTCATCATGTCTTCTTCCATCTCTTCAACACCGTTACTTCTTCGAAAGTTATCTATTTCATAAAAAATTTTGAGAATAAAAAACCTTATTTTCAATGTATCGTGAAGTTAGAGTATTTACTGTTATTTTGAGGTGGTTGGATACCGGGAATGTGGCCAGCTTTTAACATTTGATTCAGCCTTTCAATTTCTTCCAATGAACTGGCTTGTGCAATCGCGTTCTAATATCCACAAAAAAAGTTAGTTGGGAGAGTTAAGTTAGATTTATTTTTAACTTCAAATACTTTAATAGCTTGAATTTCTGCGGGACTTGGTCCTAATTGGACTTCGTGCACTTCCTCTGGAACGGATCGCGTTCTCTTCAAAATTTCTTTTTCTATTTCTTTACCTGCGACACTTCTAAATAATTTTTTGGCGTCTTGCTTTTCCTAAAAAAAAATATTCGTCGTTAAAAAGCTAAATTTCTAGTACAGTGTATAGATTAACAAGCAAACCTTCATCTGAATTTTCTTGAAGTCTAAAACGCGCAAATGTGACATTTTGAAAATTATGTATTCTCGGTAATGTTTTTTTGTCACAACCGGATTTTTTAGTAAACTAATATTTATAGTTAAAAAGAAAGTTAATTAACCACATTTAAATATACTTTTTTTTATCAAATACAACCTTAAATAACGAAGAGTTTTGATGGTGAATAAAGGTTCCAAATCGCATACTTCTTGAATGTTATTATTTGTCATTATTAAGTTTTCCAATTTTGGTATGTACTCTTCCAAATTTTCCGCAATTCTCCTACATAATATAAAATTTAATTAATTCACAGTACATTCAAAAAATCAGTAAGTTAACTTACGATATTCTATTATTATTAAGCAGCAGTGAAGACAGTCGGCTTAACAAAGGGAAACCATCCAATTTGCGAATGTCATTATCGGACAAATCAATCGAATCAAATTGATTCTATTTATAATAATTAATTAAATTAAAAACCCACAATTAAAGTCACAAAATGTTTGCGCTATTACGTACCAAAGTAGCTCCCAAGTTTTCAATTACCGGTATTTTATGACCTGAAAATTTAAAAAATGATAAGCCTACTTTTAAAAAACAAGTCAATTCCGCCAACAAATTTACCTCGTACGTCCAATTCTCTTTCCCTAACAGCATTAATATACTGCGGGCTTTGATTTATTAATTCCATAGTTAACTTCATTTTAATTTTAGTATCTTTTCACACAACAAATGGTTTACTTACGAAACAAAATTAACAACAATGAAAAACACGCGAATTAACTCGGGAAAATAAAATACACGATGCGCACATAAATGCGCAGTGCAAGAGATTCCTTGATCGATCCATAGAGGGCGCTCAACCTCTGGCGCATGACAAATCGCAAAGTATGTACCGGTATTTGAGCGCGGTAAAATATTAGGCATCGTCAAATTTTAATTAAAAATTGAAAATATCGGTGTGTTTGAAATTAATAATTATGAGTGTTAATAAAGAAGATAACGACGAGGATATCCCAGACCTAATTCCCCTTCAAATATCAAAGATTCCTATAACTTTAATCACGGGATACCTAGGTAAGTTGCGTTCAGCGATCAGCTGTTTTGAGTACTGTGTCGAAAACATTGCTTTGAAATTACAAATTACTTTAATTAGGTGCCGGGAAAACTACCTTACTTAATTATATATTGACCGAACAACATACTAAGCGAATTGCAGTTATATTAAATGAATTTGGAGAAGGTACAGTAGCTTAAGTATTCGAAAAGTTGAACTACAAAAACGTTAATAACATTGTTGATAATGTATTGTTAGGAAGTGCATTGGAGAAATCTTTAGCAATTAGCCAAGAAGGGGATCTGTTTGAAGAGTGGCTGGAATTAAGGAATGGTTGTTTGTGTTGTTCTGTCAAGTAAGTTATTTAATTGAAAATATATCATTCAACATTTTTGGTTTCAATGAATGAATTGACTTTACAGAGATAACGGCGTGAACGCAATTGAGAATTTAATGAAGAAAAAAGGAAAATTCGATTACATTTTATTAGAAACAACGGGTTTGGCAGATCCAGGTATACTACTTTTTAAACTATATTATATTGAATAAGCTGTTCAAATTTATGATATGCATTAAATAGGACCCATAATATCAATGTTTTGGTTGGATAAAGAATTAGGTTCGGATTTGTATTTAGACGGTAAGTGAATTCTTGGTTTTATTTTAATAAAAAGGTATATATAAGAAGTTAAAAGATTAATTTAATTGATAATTTAATTCAGAAAATTATAGTTAAAATTAATACCGGTACATGTAGTAAAAGAAAAGTTTGATAATCAATGACAAATAAATGGGAATTACTACAGTGTAGAACTTAACGTTATTTGTATGCGTCCTCTAAAATTAAAATAAAAATTAGCGCGCACATTCAGTTTATTATTTAAATAAATATTAATTAATTACCATTAGTTTTTTAAATTTTAAATATAGAAAATTTAAATTGGTTTTCGGTGGGTTGGTTTTTGCTATCGTGACACACCACTCTGTAGCGTAATGACAACATCGTTTTATCAAAATCAATACACAAAATGTATTATTATTAATTACTCCTATAGACTAACTTTACTTTGATGCATCCTCTAAAATTAATTTATTATGGGAATTTGCGCACACATTATTAATTTTTTCAACGGGTAATTCAAACAAAATGCTTCAATTTTAATTAATTATTATTAGTTTTTTTTATTAAAAAAAATCTGTCAAATGGAAATAGACGTTCAAAAATACATGTATAAAGATTTAATTTTGCGATTTAAATAAAATTGTGGGTTTAGAAATTTTTAATTAAGAGAATAAATTGAATCGATTTTCATAATACGGTGACGTCATTATAATAAATACGGAGTAAATTATAATGCTAATAAAAGATTAACTTTTATTTGTATACGTCTTCTAATATTAATTTGAAATGAAAATTTGCGCGCTTGCATTCATTTAATTTTGTTTAACGGTTAATTCAAACGAAACGCTTTTATTTCAAGTGCAATCAATACCGGCATTAGCTTTTCGCAAATCTTTCAAAATTCAAGTAGACGTTTTTATTGGCGCAATTTATATATTTATACAGCACTATATTCGTATTCTAAATACTTTTAATTTACGATTTCCGCTCGAAATTTTTAATTTCGGTGCCATTTTCAATGTCATAAATTAGTTAAAAGTTCTTGAAACTGAACAAATGGGGTGTATAAAGTTGTTTGAGAGTAGCAATTAACACTAAATAAACACATCATCAATCGCTCCTTTAAGTCAATAAGTTTCTCCCTTTTGATTGAAAAGAAAGAAGAAGAAAAAAAAAAAGCTTTCTAAAAGACCGAAAGGCACATTTTGATACAATTTAATCTCTTGACATAAACACACAATTTAAGATAAGATTAAACTAGCTCCGCACTCATATCTTCAACCCCTCCTTTCTTGTTTTTAATAAATAAAAATCACAAGTGTCTGTCTGTATTTTAAGTAGGGATATTCCTTTTCCACCCCTCTTCCCATATCCCATTAAATAATCCTCATTGCCTGACTTTTGGGAGTTTCTTTAAAGTAAATATTTCTCTCATTGAATCCTGGGAAGAGCATCATGGTTGTTTGATTGGAGGCGCGGCATCTTTTAACAAATTGATAGTGATGATGTTTAGAAAAAGTAGAAGAAAACGTCTGTAAACTGAGGGGTGATGGTCTAATGTGTATGTATGTATGTACGATCTTGGTACGTGCATTTCGATTTCGAGCTTCTGCTCAACCATTTTTTTTTTCTTTTTTTTTTTTACATGTTGTTATCCTTGTTATTTTTTTTAACAACATCATCTTTATACACACATTGTATGACTGGT
>JAQGAY010000525.1:0-25485 GCA_034698085.1 Polydesmus angustus | reverse complement strand
ACTGAACGGTAATTTCTAAATCTCTGTTAGCATTTTTGATATTTAAGTAATTAAAGTCCGAAATTAAAATTTGAAAAAATGCAAGGCAAAGTCTAAGTGCATAGTAAAAATAATATTATTGTATTAATATAACATGCAAATATTTTGACAATGTATCTATTTAAGCATAAATTGCATTTAAACGATGTAAATTTAATTCCTGTGAAGCGAAATTGTTACCCTTTTTGAAGATTTAAAGCAGTAATTAAGTATTAATTACAAGAAAAACAGTAATTACAGCTTAGTTTTTGATTTAGGAATAATTTATTAATATTTTAATTGATTCAGCTTATTTTTATGTCTAAACGTTTGGTGCCATTTTGGTTTTTATTATAATAATACAGTAATTATGTAATATACTTTTAAGGTTAACTTATGGTTTTTAATTGTTTTATTAGTTTAGTAAATAATAATAATTATAGTTAATGCTTTTAAGATTTTAGCAATTACAGTACTTTTATTATTTTTAAAGTGCTTCTTTGAATCTTAATTAACAGTTATTTTTCAGTTAACTTATTTCTTTGAGTGTATTGCTTTCATAACTGGCGCAACTATTTTTTTTTTAGAGTTTAGTAAGCGTTTTTTTAATATTGGGGATTGCTTTTAAAGCTCAGATTCAATTCTATTTTTTTTTTGGGTGTTTAGCACTCAACTAAAATTCAAACAAACGTTGAAATGTCAATCCAAATTTTGAAAAAAAACTAGATCAAATAAATACAACATATACGTGACTATAGTATTTGAAAATATATATAATAAACAATGCGTTAAAGTTAGCAATTACGAGTATAATGTAATTAATAAATCATGACTCACAACCTCAGCAAAACGAAGGCTTAACATTTATTGGCATCTTTAATTAATCTTTCTAATCAGTAAGGTTCCGGAAGTATCGAGCTAGCGTTTAAAAATGAATTGATCAAAGCACAAACAACGATGATGCAGACCAATTTCATACGCATCCGTCGATAAAAAGCGATAAGAAAATAGTTTATATCTAGGTCGACGATATAAAGAGAATGGAGGAAAGCCATTTGATAAATACTCGAGACACGAACAAAAAAAAAAAAAAAGAAAAAATATAAAGAGGAGGGGAGAAAAAAGAAGACAAAAATTCCCATAAGATAAACGATGTCTCCATCGATTGGCATCATGGCATGCGTTTGGCGAGTGGGAATAAATTAAAGAGAACAAACACGACTGCCAGCTTAATAACAAGAGTAATTTTTTCATCAACACATCATCGAAACAATAAAAGCACGTATTGATTGGCATCAAGAACAACGTCGTAGAGACAAAAAATAAATAAATATTAATATAAACAAAAAAGTGCGGCGAAATGTTGATACAACGAAATTGATTGAAGGTTCGAGTCAGTGCTCGCATTTATTACAACACGAAAACCTTTGAGCCCGAATTTTGCCGGCTCAAAAAATGTATATTAACATCGACAGCAAACTAAGTAAATTACTTAAATAATTTAGTTACTGTTGTATGATGCTAATTGGAGTGAATTAGATAATTTTTCGATTTAATTGTTACAAACATAAGACGTGAAGGACTTGTAAAATAAGGAATGATTTTTGCGGTAATTAAAACTAAATTTTATTATGTTTTTATAAAATGCAATACAGTATTCAAGAATGCTTTTAAATTCTCCAATCATAATGCGCAAAATAAATATGTTCCTTCGGCACTCATTGGGCCCCATAATTATTTTGTAGCGGGTCCCCAAGCCAGAATAATTAACTTAACGGTTAAATTTATTAAAATGATAATTTAAATGCGAAACATTTTCCGAATATTGACACGTTTAATTACCACTTGTTTTACATTATTTGAGAAAGTTTTGAATTTCATTTCATTAATCCGGTAAATTCATCAGCGCATTGGGTCTGTGCTTAATTTTAATTTAATTTAATACATACTGTAGGAGTAAAACTTTCAATAATTGAATTAAATTATTAAAATCTTTTTTTTAATTACAATACTATATTAGATATGATTCAGTGACTTGTTTTAACATAGGATGGCAATACACGTACTAAGATTTTATTAACTGAAAACATTTTTTCAGATGTGTAATTTCTTAATAAATTAGTACCGGTAACAAAATTAATTTTGGATTAACGAGCGAAAAAACCTCCAAAAAAAGAGTTCCGTAAGAAAAAAATCTTTGAATTTTAAAAAAAAAAAAAATCGATGAAAAAAGTCTTTTTTTTTTTTTGACATCACTCAAGATTTTCGGCGATGTTAAAAAAAACCGACATTTCGGGAGTTTTCAATTTTTTTTCTGAAGTTTCGGCTTTTATTTGCCTGCCTTCAAGATTATTTACCAAGCTTTTCATTAAACATCAAAAATTTCAGCGCAGATTTGTTTACATAAATGATTTTCTTCTTTCGTTATTTAAAAGAAATTTGTGACAAATTTTGGCATCGAATAAAAGTTATTCGAGTAATGTCACGAATAAATAAACAAACTCAATGCTAATTTCAATTAATTTACTATTCGTTAAAAAATATACAGTAGGGCTACAGGTATTGCGAATAAATCGCATAATTTTTTGAATTTCGTTGTATCGACATTATGCTTCTAATAAGAAAAGAGAAGAAACATAAAAGATTGTGGCAAAGAAAGAAGAAAAGTGTCTCTGTGAAAACAATGTTGTGTCAACCGACGAGATATCACTCTCTTGTTTTCACTAGCTAGCCATTGTAAACAATCATCTATGTCACCAAGCCCAATTCCTTAACATAGCCTCTAGAAACAAAACTAATCCGATTTTAAATAAAGAAATAAGCTCAGCTTTTAATTAACTTGAAAAAACTAACAGGGATTATAAGCATCAAAGAAAAAAGTCAAACAAATGATGCAACCAAATTGGCTAAACTTCTATACTTTAGATTACGTTCAACGTAAATGAACAAACTGGCTTCGAAATTGTTGTAAACAATATTTGTAAACGTTCGAGTTAAATTGAAAGCATATTATAATAAAAATATCAGAATTTTTACGAATTGAGTACGGTATTAATATTTGCTTTTTTAGACGTGATTTGAGGCTCGTACTATTTGTTGGCAATCAAGATCATTTTGGGAAGCTATTTGTTTTTTACACAGTGCGACCTCGCTATAGAGCGCCTCGGTATACCGACGATTGGACACACACGTACAGCGGGTTCTACCATGTCCCCTACCCCTTAGTACCTGTTATTTTTATCTACAATACGGTACTTCGCATTAAAGTTCTATTTAATAGTAAACACAACACTTTTCCTCAATTCGCGCAAATTTTGATTGAGTACAAAATTGAAAAAACGTACATCATGCAAATAATGGTTTTTTTTTTATAACGTCTTCACATTCGGCACCGAAATTAAAGAAGCGAAAACAGTTTTCGCTGTCTTCCATCAAATGTTTTATATATTCCAAGTTAAACTTTAATTTAACACAAACAAAAAAAAAACATCACCGTGTGCAAAGACTTGTAATTCTGTAGTGCTTTTCCCTGTAATATAAATAAAAAATGCAATCGCCAAAAATGTAAATTCCATCATAAATTTCAACAAAATAATAGTAAATATTGTTCACAAAAAACTGTGCTCAATAATTAAGTGCAATTTATGAAGTTTGTCCTAAATATTGGCGTATCTACGCAAAAACAAAGCGTATACAGTATAAGAAATGTTAGTAAAAAAAAACTAGACAGAATATATAAATAAATTAATGTAGATAAAAAGTAAATAAAGCAAATAGGCCTAAATTTATAAATTTTTATTTAAATTACAGGCATACCGGTATTTATTTTATGATATCTACATGAATTTAAATAAAAAAAACTGTTTAATATACCAATTTTAAATGATAGTCTTGTGTTTATTCATTAAAGTAAACCACTTTCATATTGATCGACGTAAAACTAAAGAATTTTATTATTTCCAATAAAGATAATGTTGTTCAAAAATGATCTTATTATTTATGCCTTTTTATTTAGTTACATTTCTTGAAAAAAGCTTATTATTTGTTATAATACACTGTATTACTGTTGCTGATGTCGAGTAGCCTACAACGAGCAAATTGTCCATCCACTTTATTCTCGTTAGAACAAAATTAAAAAATACTTTAATTAGAATTTATAATGATCCCTAAAATATTGTGTCATACTTTTTTTTTTAAAATAAACTTCAGTTAATTTAATTACGTTTGATAAATGGATCATTATTAAATTAAGTACTGTGCCGACATTGCCTTTTCATAAACATAAAAAAAATCCTATTATTTTTCCTACCTTCATTTTTTTCTAATAAAAAACATCAGAATTCTCTAATGTTTCTTAGATAACTTAGATAAATAATCTAAGAAAATATATTATATTTTTAATTTGGCTCTAGAAAAAAATTAAACGTCAGTCTACATTCCATTATTATTAGTAGAAACTCACCTACAAAAACATGGTGTATTGCTCGATGTCGATGTAATTAAATTGCTTTGCAAGCAGCAATTTAAATTCCCAATGAGCAAGAAAAATTATACGTAAGAGTGGGGGGAGAAAATAATAATCTCATAAATCACCAAGAAAAAAAGTAGGTATTGGTTACACTAGGAAATTTAAAGGTATTTCTCGAGTCTTTTTTTTTCATTTATCTATATATTTTGCATTTTTTTCCTACTTTCCACCTCGTTGGATCTTTTGCAAATTGATCCCATAGCGTGTAGTGTATTATCCTCATTCCAGATGAGCAATTACATATATTAAATTGTGCCGAATATGGAAACATACGTCAATCGTGAAATAAAATATATAAAAAAAAATAAAAAATCGAGTGAAAAAAACGGGGAGAATGAAATAAATAAATAAAAGAAAATCGAAAATGAAAAATCGCATCTGATTAAAAAGACGTAATGGAATTTTTCGGATGAGGGTAAATAAATAAAAAATAAATGAAATGGAAAGTACTTCCGCTTGGAGAAATATCGCGATCGTCAGCTGCCATCGATACGTGGACCGCAGCAGCAGCAGCGCCGCCGAGCGTCGAATCACACGGTAGCAAACACGTACAAAACCAAATAACACGCGGATACAATAGCTGCATAACAACCGGGAGGAAAGTCAATAACCCCCACCCTCGGCCAAGTCTGGACCCAAAACAGCTCCAATGAATATAAGAAAGAGCGCCTCCAGACTCCTCCCACTTTTTCATCCGCTCACCCAGGGACACCCACGCACATGCATCCCGGGGAGCACAAAAAGCAATTCCATATTTACCTTAATAGGCTGATCTTTCACTTGAGTTCGGCTGTGATAACTGGGTCCGAGAATCCAATCGTTTACAAACGAGACGGCTTCTACCTTTTCCGGATGGATGAGCCGGAAGCCGGTTATGTTAGTTCCCGATTCTCGGAAACGAGACATGTCCACAGTATGTAAATCCTAAACACAAAAAAATTAAGTAAGGCAACTTTTGCAATGGACCTATAGTGACACTGAACATTTATTTCGGACTTCGAAACGATAAGGAAAGAGACTGGGAAATCACGCTGATACTATGTTCTTACCAAGAAACAGGTTTTTGTGGAACCTCTTCGGCCAAGTTTCTTATGACGTAAACTACTTGGAGCAATGCAGTTTCAACAAAAGCGTTCACACCAAAAATTAATGATTTTTTGACATCACTTTCGCGATTTTCAAAAGGTGCATTCAATTAATCAAGGCAAAGACAAAAGTCAAAGTATTATTGCAAGGACAATTCAAATTGTTTTGAACTTCTAAATTAATAATAGCTGCATTCAGAAACAAATTAAAAGTTATATTTAAGTAAGGCCAAAGGTAAAAGTATTATTGCAAGGGCAATTCAAAATATTTTTTGGGCTTCTATCTTTTAAGTGAACATAGTCCAAGAAGTTTAAATTTTGAATTGTCCTTGCAATAATACTTTTACCTTTGGTCTTAAAATTATATGACTTTTAATTTGTTTCGGAATGTAGCTAGTATTAGTGAGCATAATATTATTATGACTTTTGTATTTGCCTCGATTAACTGAATGCACCTAAAAAATGCCTTTTGTTTATCCATTCGAAAAATAAAAATGACCTTTGCTTTCTATCGAAAAAAATCGGTGAAAAAAGACTTGATGGAAAGAGGTTTGCAGAAGGCGGAATTAGTTCCGCCAAATCTTTTGCGTTTACACCAAAATGTGAAACTGGTTCCATCGATTGAAATCTGTTTCAAAATTCCGGTGAGAACACACGCGAACAAATAATTGATTTAAATTTTAATTTAAATCTTTTACAATGATTCCTCGTCACAAGAACCGTCTACGTTTATCTCATTAAAGTCAGCGGTTCAAATTTTAGGTTTGGATATTCATAACTCTCTCATTTGCATTAGATTCTAGCAGTCTAGCCACACGCGACATTCTTCATAAACGCACCGAGGGATTGGTATACTTATACAGTCAATTACACTAAACTCCACTTGCGCGGATGTTTAGTCTAGCAAAAAGCCTCCAGAAAATTAAACGAAGGAATGAAAAAAAAAATAAACATAAAAATATGCGAAAAAACAAAGTAAAACAGAAATATATTTTGTTGGGTACCGGAACATTAAATTTTGATTTGCGTAAATGGAGAAAAAAAACTGTTTTCTTTTTCTTAGCTTCCGGTTATATTTACAATTACAGAGATTGTGATTTGCAAAACAAGAGAAATAGAGAATCAAAATATTGATAAACATTAAATTTAAAATTTAATCACAATCAAATCAATTTCTTTACGTAACGACAGACGAATAAAAGTTTACGGAGATAAATTATGTTTTCTCAAACTGTTTTAAAACTTATTCCGGATGACGCCATATTGATCCGTAGCAAAACCTCTAATTTCTATAGGAATAATAATTATTGTTAGCCATTTTCACCCTCACGTAATTTTCCCCAATCTCTTTCTTTCATTCTTTCTCTGATTGTTCGCTAATTTTAAAGGATGGTCACTTACCAGAGAAGTGATAAGATAGTTGTGGTAATGAGTCATCATTCCAATTTCATCAGCCTAATTATTTTTTAAAAAAAAAAAAGTAATCAGCGATTGCAAAACGTTTGACGTAGTTAAGAGAATGGTTACTTGAGCCAAGATGGCGGGTAATCTTTCGGCGCTGCAATCGAGAATGATTCTGGTTTCCCCGTACTTTTTCATCTCTTTGAGGAGTGGACGGTGATCATCTTTCTGCTCCAGTTGTCGCACGAACATCTTCACTTCTCGCTTGTAATCCGCTTTCAGTAATTCTTGCATTCTCACCAAACCTCAATTGCAAACAATTAACATTACAAATTTGACTAATACGCTCATTTAGGACCATTAGTAAGAACATGAGATGAGAAAAAGCCTATTTTTATTCAAACCACACGCCACTTTGTAAAACAAAAATAAAAAAAGAATTATTAACCGGAATCTTCGCATCTTCTTCTCTAATGAGAATACCTCAGCGAACAATAAAGACTACGCTACAATAAGATTAAGCGAAAGTCGAAAAATAAAGACTTTTTCGCAGACTAATAACCATTTACATAATCCTCATTTTACTAAATAAAAAAACATTCTCATTTTTGCTTATTTTACTTTTTAAAAAAAATTAAGTACCGGTAACGACTTTTTACAATGTAAATTCATATATCTCATAAGAAACTTCAATTTGCACTTTCTTACTACGGTATATTTTCACTATTAAGAAATTTCTCTAGAGTATTGGCGGCTTTTTTTAATTTTTGCATTTTTATAAGGCTTTTTAATATAACATTTAATGAGATTTAAAAGCAAAGAGTTGTTAATGCTTTGTAAATAATATCCGATATTTTGGACATTTTTTAAATTCGCAGTATAGCCTGAGTAAAACAAACACTTGTAATACAAATTTCTCATTGCCACAAATGGTTTCTTTGAATGGCACAATGAACTATCATATTAGTTAAAAAGTCAAGACTAGTTAAACGAATTTTTGATGCAACGAACAAATTGCTCATTTATATTAAGTTGGTAACGCATAGGTTTTGTAGTCATAAAAAAAATTCATCATGTTTTAAGATCGCTAATAAAAGATGTTATCTTAGTTTTAAAGTTCTCCGCCAGCTCAATGAGTTTTATAAAACAAGACAGATATAAAAATCGAAGTAACGTTTTTCTCTCTCTTAATAAAAAAAATAATGTAAAGAGATTATTCACCTTGATTGTCCTCGTATACGAGAGTGAATGACTTCCATTTCCAAGTATTGACCAAATCAAAGTAAGCTGTACTGAGTGAAGCTGGATGTGGGTAGAGATTGAGCGAGAAATCTGGCCGATTGACTTTAAAATCCCAGCGCACTTCAATATGTGGAATTTCCAGAGTGTCCGAAATCGATTGAATATGCGCCGCAGATGACGACGAACGAGGACCGAAAATACCGGCAATTCCTGTTCGAAGGACCTGGCACACTACAATAAAAAAAAAAATTGGAAAGAATACTTTGAAAGCAATCAATAAGTAAAAGCCCGTTGTTTATCTCTACTACAACAACTTCATATTTTTTCCTAAAATGATTTATTTGTGCTGCATTAATTTGTTCAGTCTCGAAATATTGTATCCTGCACCTTGTTTCACAGAGTTTGTTATAAAATATTCTAAATTTAAATTTAAAAAATAATATAGCCTACTGTATGTTTTTTCGATTAACTTTAGTTAAATACAAAAATCTTCTCAAAGAGATTTCGAAATTATTTCTTTCTTCATCAATCTGCAGCTGGGAAAAGACAGGGTTTCATTGTAAGCCCTGCTGCTGTTTTTTCAATGGAATTAGAATTGAATTGCTGTACTATATTTTTTTAAAGAAAGGTAATCCAATTGCTTATTTTTTCCCCCTTCTTTTTCCCAGTTGTTTAGATTTTGTCAATACAGTACTGTACGAGGCCTAGTTTCCTTTCTGATTATCATAAATTTTAAAATTATTTTAAATTTTTGATGATTTAATTATTCATTCAGATATTTTTTACTGTGCGTTGCCTTTTTTTACTAATCGTTTATTTTTCTAATACTATTACTAATTTATTTATTTTTATTCAATGTTTGCAGCTATTGTAATTGCATTCAAACAGAGATTCGTTTTAATACGGTAATAAGTCAAGAAGTAGTTCGCAATACAACTTACGGTAAATTATAAAGTGTTTTTCGAGTAAGTTATTGTAAGTTAAGAATTAATTAACATTAAAAAATAATTACATTCAATACATTTTGATTCGCATTAGTGATGGCAGCATCGGATCTCAGAACAGAATACCGTCTACTACTGCTTCAGTTATCGTTTTTTATAATTTAGTTTATTAACCGCCATTTTTTTATAAAAATGATTTCATATAAAGTGCACTGATTTATGGATGTACTAGTAGTGATACATAAATTGAATTTTTTATAATTCAATTTTGATGTTAAATAATCATTTCCTTTATTATTTAAAAATTAAAATTTGCCTCTATTACTGTTCTTCTTTTTACATTATGTCGCATTTAGTATTTTTTAATATTAAAATTTTTCCCAATTCGTTGAGGAACACGTAATCATTCCATTTTAGTAAGTCTCGATAAGTATTTTGGTGGTGACTAATATGTCGTAGAACCGTATCAAGTTGTAAACCATTATGTTCAATAAATTAAAATATTGATTTTCAATTCGTCAATAGTGTGTCCAAACAAATCTGAAAGTTTTGAAACATGAATAAATCAGTCAAAGTTTAATGAAAATGTATTATAATTTTTTTATATTTAAGCCTACATATTATTAAAAACAATTTTTGGAATATGACCTCTACAACTGAGTCAGCACGTATTAATGCGTTCAGGGAAATTTGCATTAATCCTATGCCGGCACGTGCCGAGATTCAGTCGGCAAGTGCAGGCTGAAAGTCCGCAAAAGCTTTACCGGTCAAATTGAGCGCGTGAGCACGTTTACACGTGCCGACTCAGTTGTAGAGGTCATATTCCAAAAATTGTTTTTCATTATTAAATGACAATTGTTAATTAATGTAAATACTGTATAAAATTAATGCATTTTCATTAAACTTTGACTGATTTATTCATGTTTCAAAACTTTCAGATTTGTTTGGATACAATTGTAAAATGAAAATATATTTAGTTTGCATAATTTTGTGTTCAGTAGCATTTTATTTTTTTATTTCTTTATCATTTTATACGAAAAACGGAAAATCGGGTTTTTCAAAGGTGCGCAAAAAGTAGCAGACGAGTAAATAACCCGTGACAATACATTTCTCACCAACCGGATATTAAACCGGAACTTATACCGTTGAGTAAGAAAAAAAAAAGTACGCGCGAAATATTGATTCATTACGCTCGAGCGGCGCTAATTAACGTCGTTGTGATTCATACGTGGATAGGTGGCGCTACGTGATTTATTAAAACGGGGCAATCGGTAGTGTCACGGAAAAACACAAAAGCTATGTCAGATATAAACAATGTCGCTGCGGTCAATTAACAAAAACATCTATGTCAATTATCTGAAAATTCAATTACAATCGACCGACCACCTCTTTCGGAGATTCCGCGGGAAAAAGTTCTTGTCGCTTTTACGCCTTGCCAACTCTCTTACTAAATTACTTAACCCAGCCCACACCCAGCCTTATCCTTATACTCGTGATGGTAATTGCTTACGTTTTTTGGAAGCGTGGAAGCTGTCGTCTGGAATCACCTTCTCCGTCACCGCTTGTAATTTCGACTTGTGCAAAAACTGCCGGTTGCCATTTATTCGGTCAATGGCGTACCTGAAGGACACTTCCAAATTGTTGTCATTTGTCTCGAAAAGGCCACCTAGAAAAAAAGAAAAATATTTAAAAGTTGTTGATGAATTTAACGGCAAAATTTATAACCCTTAAAAGTTAATTAAAGCACATGTATTATTAATACAGAGAAATCCGCTTATAGTGCGATTCAAGAGACCGAAAAAATTCGCACTATAAGCGGGATCGCACTATATCCGGGAAGTGCTACAAATGTAATTAAAAGTGTTTTCTTGGAAAAATGAAACATTTACCGGTACTAAAAATATTTTTTTTATCCAAATTTTTTGGCCTTACTTTACATGCATGCATACTATAATTGGCACGAAAAAAACTGCCTACAAAGTCCACAATTTTTAAAATTCCTAATTTGAAATAAATTTTTTTATACAGACTTTTAGTCTCTGGGGACCCAAATATGGTCGCACTATACGCGCGTTCGCACTTTAAGCGTTTTTTTTAAACACATGCACCAATGGCGTTGTCCAAGGGACCGGGCAAAAATCGCACTATACACAGGTTTGCGCTATAAGCGGGTTTCACTGTAGAATTTTAGAGAAAAAAAAAAAACAATTGAAAAAAGAAAGCCATTGCCAATATAATTACTTAGTGAAACAAAATCCTGCTGTGTAGTTTGTTTTAACAGCAATGTCGCATTATTTCATTCAGGAAATTAACAAATTTTAATGAAAACTTTTTAAGAAGTCTAGCTTTCTTAATATAGCTAATGACCTTTATTTTAACGGACCAATAAATAAATGTGAGCTTAAATTTAAAAAATTTAACGCAAGAAATTTATTAATTAACTAATAGCTTAAACGTACTTTCGGCTGCATTTCCAATTAAAGAAAATATCATTTGTAATACTGTAGACGCTTCGTATTAAGTGAGTTAACTCCACTCTAGCGATAAAATTTCTCAACTTACGCGGTTGAAATTTGCTCTCGATCGAACAAATAATTAAAATCGCGCAATCCTCTTAGCTTATCTACTGGAGAAAGGCTCTTTCAAATAAGATAGGCAGATGGATGGAGTGAAAATGAGGTCGGAATCATGTGTATATATATTTTTTTTTTTTTTTTTTTTCTTGGGATGAGGGTAACGCGATTCTATTCGAATCACTTGACAAAGCCCCTAATACTTAATTTGAAGTAGACCAAGACGCAAATTTAGCAATTCCACAACACACTTGAGCGGCAATTGTACAAGTGCTCATACACACAATATTCATACTAATAAACATCTCAAAATATGCTTCATATTATACTCGAACAGCGAGCAGAAGAATTTTTGCTATTAAACTCAATGCAACGAACGATGGATAGAAAGAGAGATAGGTTATAGGCGCGCATTCCAAATGCATCAAAACTCTTGTCTCGAAACCAGCACACAGCGCCTAATGCGCAAATCCAATTTTAACCAAAATGCGAAACTGGTTTACTTTTACAGTCATGGACGAACAAGTGTAAATAGTTAACGAGAGAGAAAGCATATGAAGTTGAGGAATGAGCGAGAAGTTTGGACGAGTTTTAAGGGGGATTTTTAGTGAAGGAGGTAAGTTGAGGGAGCTGGGAGTGGGCGGGGAAGTGGAGGAACGCATAATTTTTTCATCTCGGCTCCATCCAATTACATATGGTTCGCATTCTCTAATAATGAACGCTCAACGGTTTCAATTATCATATTCCAAGAATAAATTGGTGCTGCAGCAACGGCAGCAAAGGTTGGCTCAATCGACTGGCGAAAATGTAATTTACACGTTTGAGTATCAGCTCAAATTAAATTAACCCATTCTCACGCGTTCTTTCACTCTACTTTTTAATTTTCTTTTTACCAAATCTCGAATATATATCGATGAATGAAGACGGCAGGAGGCGCAAAAAGGAAAAATAAGAGATGAAGAAAGATAAAGAGAAAAGAGAGTTCGGGGTCATTCTCTTTAAAACAACCGCCTTCTTCTAGCTTCTCTTGCTCCATCACTCTGCCTCTTTCTCTTAACCTCTCTGTAGGTACCGGGTGTTTCTAAATGAGTGAAACAGTTTTACAGCACAATATTTTTTTTTAATTAAAGGTGATAAACAATTTCTGTAATAGCAAATGTTTTCTATATATGCTCGCATTTTTTTAGCCATTTTATAAACTTTGAATGTGGCTGCAATCTGCCACAAAAAAATCAAAAACGCACAAAGTTATTTTATCATAGAAGCG
This sequence comes from Polydesmus angustus, assembly GCA_034698085.1. Taxonomy (NCBI): domain Eukaryota; kingdom Metazoa; phylum Arthropoda; class Diplopoda; order Polydesmida; family Polydesmidae; genus Polydesmus; species Polydesmus angustus. The sequence continues at coordinate 12,427 of JAQGAY010000525.1, read as the reverse complement.
TAGCAGCATAATCGTGATCCATTGAGTTGAGCACAACGGATTGTTGCTACTTTTTCTTCTGAAAACCCATTTTTATTAAATTGCCCAAACCAACGCAAAATATTTTTTCTACTAGGTATAGGTGAATTAATGTTGAATTTTTTTCGGAACTTTTTTCTTTGTTTTGGCGTATTGAATGACACAGAACGTCTTTTGCTGAAGACTCGCCATTTTATCTTTTTGAAGGAAAACTAACAACTGATTTTATGAGGAGAATGGTACAGTTATAGCCATCCTGTCATTCCTGTGACAGCAATTTGCAACTTCGAAAACTCTTTCAAATGTTCACAGAGAATATTGATCAACTCAATGGATCACGATTATGCTGCTAAGCTTCTATGATAAAATAACTTTTTGCGTTTTTTATGCTTTTGTGGCAGATTGTAGCTACATTAAAAGTTTATAAAATGGCTAAAAAAATGCAGCATATATTGAAAACATTTGCTATTACAGAAATTGTTTATCACCTTTATTTAAAAAGATATTGTGTTGTGAAATTGTTTCACTCATTTAGAAACACCCGGTATTTCTCTCGCTCTCTATCTTGCTCTTTTAACGCTTCCATCTTACTAAACTTTGCCACTTGATGTATCTCCGCGTTGAATCTACGCCAATTTAGTTACATTCCTCTCTTTATTTCTTTGTCTAAATTCGGTATTTTTGCTTGATGGAAACACACCTCGCTCATTCGTTCACTCCTTGCCTACCATTTTTATAACCATGAATGATATCAAAGTATGTGTGGTGGTGATGCCGAGACATTATACGCACGAACGATGCCGGTACCGTCTAAACGAAGTTGAGCCGAGATGATGTTGGATGGCTGCGAGTACAGAGTGGTAAGTAATTACGCGCCAAAATGATTATAATCTAAATAAAATTCGCATTTAACGGTTAGTTGAAAACTAGAGCCGCGCGAGCGCTATTTCGTTCACTCACGCCACTCGACGAAGCGTCTGCTAAGAAGACGGAAATTTCAAGTAAAATACTAAACTTCTCATCCCACAACACTTTTCTCCGCCCCCCACCTACTACTTACACCCATAGAAAACCTGCGCGATTCAAAAATGAGTAAAGCGAAAACACACACACACATGGGGAGAAGAAAAAGACTTACACCTACACCTTTAAGTAAAGTTGTAAAAGCTGAAATTTTGTTCTACTCCATTTCATCTTCGAAATTTTATCTCCTCGAGAAATCTTTTCGCTCTCACTTTTTTTTTTTTTTTTTTTGCTTTCTCTTTTTAACATCCGAGAGAGATAGACACAGAAGGGGATGAAGAAAGGGATGCGGAGAGATGAAGAATAAGAGAAGCTAAGCAATGAAAAGAGGTAAAGAGAGAAGTCGAGAGATGGGAAAAGACAGAAACAGAAAAATAGTGAACGATATATCGGGTGGCGCAAAAAAAGTGATATCCCCTCGTGAAATCTTGTGTTATAGCTTGTTTCTTGTCAAATTTGAACCTGTAAAATTTTCCTTACTTACTAACTCGAACTTTTACACTAATACATTTACTGCCGGTCACCATCTTTATATTATTATTTTTTTAAAATAATTTATAGGTACAGAAATCAGTATTCTTTACAATGACAAGAATAACGGCAGATTATGAATGGAGAACATAATACCCAGTATTAAATTTGATTTAAGGGCAATGTTTTTGTGTAAATTAACATTTGACAATAATTTACTAGATTTTGTTTAGAAGAAAACGTTTTTAAAAAGTTAATATTTTAAATTACACATGACGGTCTTACTTTTTTGCGCCACTTTAAAACTTTTAAAAAAATTATTATATAGAGTCATTTTTGGATGGCGCTTTGTTTTGAAACATAAATAAATCAGTCGAATTTTAATGAAAATGAATTTTTTTAAAAAAAGTTTATATTAATTAACACTTCCCCATTAATAATAAAAACCAATTTTTAGAATATGACCTCTACAACTGAGTCGGCACGTGGTAATGCGCTTATCAAAGTTTTCAATAAAACTCTCACTGGTGTGTTTAAAATTTGCACAGCTTAAATCTGGCAGCACGTGCTCACTTTAACGGCATCTACCATAGGATTAATAGAAATTTTATTGAGCGCATTAACACGAGCCGTCTCAAATGTAGAGGTCATATTCTAAATTTTTTAAATTGTTATTAATGGGGAAGTATTATTTAATGTAAATTTAAAAAAAAATAATTCATTTTCATTAAAATTTGACTTAAATTATTTATGTTTCAAAACATAGCGCCATCCAAAAAAGACCCTATATAAAAATGCAAACCGGAAGTTAATGAAATAGTGACGTCAAAGGTTGAGTTAGTAAGTAAGAAAATTTTCACAGACACAAATTCGCCAAGAAACAAGCTATGGCACAAGATTTCACGAGGGGGTATCACTTTTTTGCGTCACCCGATATAGGCAGAAGAATGGGGAAAGAAATAAAAGGTAACGAAAGAGAGAAACAGAATGATAGAAAAAGAAAAGACGAACCCAGAGAGTGAGTCAGAAGGATGAGTAAAGAGAGACAGATATGAAATAAAAATATCGGAAAGATGGTGAGAGAGAAGAAATTATGAAAGAAGAGAAAGATGAAAAGAAACCGAGAGAGTGGAGGATGAGAAAAAAAAAAAGAAGCAATATGGATGGAGACTGAAAAAAACAGAATGATAGAAAGATTTTTTTTGTCGAAGAAGATAACGTCGAGCTTTTCTATCTGTCCTATAAAACGTAGTAAAAATAAAAGAGTTGAATATCTTCAGTAACATCCAGTAGTTGTAGAGAAGAGATCGAACGTGACGCTTTAAAGTAACAAAGGTTCAAAAACAAAATAGCTAGTGAATAAACTGCGCGAGAAAAGATCCTTTTTCTTCTCCTAGTACTGTATTATGCCTTTGTTGAATTTAATTCAAGAGATAGAAAAAAGAACAGAGGACTTGAACCACTTTTTTTTCTCTCAAGTCTTTGACTTCTTTTTTTTTATCCATTTACTAAGATTTCATCACCTAAAAACTCCTTATTTTCTTATTTTTTTTCTTCCCCTCACTCTCCAAACAGGGTTACTTCGTATTCGCGCAACATTTTGGTAGTGAATTGTAAAATACTTTTTTTTTTTTGCACCCCATCCAACAAACTATAAAATAAATGGGGAGAAAAAACAAAAATAAAACACCTAAAAAAGATAAAAAGAAAACGAAGAAGAAAACAAATGCGCGATGAACTGAGATGAATAAAGAAAACGGGAATAGAAGGCCAGAATGAACTAATATGTTTGACGCTAACGTAATATTCATAAAAAAAGTATATATATACTGGATATATGCGAATTATGTTTCTAAGCATATCGTTTATTCATAATCAAACATTTTTAATCTCAAGTTGAAGATAGGCTTCTGTGATGAGAGTCCTAAATGAGTCTCGGAGGGAAAATAAAAGGAATAGAAACGATGAATTAAGAAGGAAATTTATATAAATAGGCAAAGAGCTGCTTCCTTTTTTTTATATACTGTATAGTATAGTATTTTTTTTTTTTTTCTCTCTCTTTTTCTGCGAATAAAAGTGAACATCAGCATCGGAATCGACAAACATGATGTGAGTTTGGTTTCACCTTCCTTTCAATCCACTCGGAATCTCCGATAACTGCCAAGTGAGCACATTCGTTCAAACTTGCCATCATTAACCACGTCTTTCACAAACTTTTTCTTTCCGATAAATTATTTTCGGTAACCTAAGATCATAAATGTCAAAGAATCTGCGTTATATGAAAAAAAATCCAACAAATACACGTACAACGTGTGCTTAAAAATTCATCGACGTGAGATAAGAACTGATAGCACGTAGCGGTATATGTTTTTCCAATTTACTTAAGGAATTAAATTTTTTATTTAAAAAAAAAATATGCCGTATAACTTTAAAACCATAGCGATTTTCAAAACATTTTGTGGTACAAGCGTGCTAACGAACGCGGATAAACGACCAAATTAAAAAAAAAAAAATAGATTTTATTGTTGTGTCAAATAAAAACATGGAAACAAAAAATTGACTACTGCATAGTAGTTTAGTGTTTCTTCGTTATTTAAAAGAGTGGAAAATTTGAGTTTTTGATTTCTTTAACCGTGTTTACGCAATGCGTAAAACATGAAAATAGATTAGGAACAAGAAAGAAAAAAAAAGAGTAGAAAAGCGAGTGCTATATTTAGATGACCAAAATAGGTTGTGTTGGTTGCTATTAAAACACACATTTGGCATGGAACGCGGCTCATTTGTAAAATACCATATGACTAGCTTTTATGATCTTTAATGTTAAGCAATAATACGCAAACAGCATTAAAGTCGAACACTCGATTGTAATAACACTCGCTCATCTGAGAAAAGCAAGAGTAAGAGGTCTGAGGCGGAAAGACTTAAGCCGCGCACATCGCGGCTATGAATGTATAAAAATCTCGTAAGATTTCAACTCGTGATTTAGTCAAAACATGAGCGCATAAAATCATCGTAACATAAAAATTTTTTATGTGTGTATTTTCATACATTAATATTTATTTTGAAATACCGAGTACAATAAACTGGGGTGCCGTGTTTATTTTTGGCAATTTAATTCAAATGAGATTTAGGGTTGGGGTTTTGAACCGGTAACTAGTACTTTAGCACGCGTCCGATAAAGCACTATTCTGTATCAGGATCTCGCTTTGCATTTTATATACGTTTCCGAAAAATAAGACGCAGAATGAAAAGCAGTAAAAAATGAATAACGGTTTACTATAGGAAACCATGTAAACAAACATGGAAGATAAGCTTCGGCGTTCAACCAGTAGATTTCTTTTTTTCCACTCATTGAGGAATAAACATTTTGAATATTAGTAAAATTTAATGCTATTTAAAAAAAATTAATAAAATTTTTGGTACTACTGTTTAAGGTATCTTACTTAACACATAATCGATTATACAGTGTGTTTTTAAATTTACGGAGTTTTTGAATAACGAATATAACTGAGTCGGCACGTGCTAACTCGATTAGCAAAATTTTCAATTTAAAAAACGAATATACAAGTCAAATTTTAATGAAAAGAAATTAATTTTTTAATATTTAGTTACAACAGCATCACCGATTTAACAATGAAAAATAACATCTGGCATGTGACCTCCTCCACTGAGCCAGCACATGTTAAGTTCTAATAACTCCCTTAAACGTGTCTGGTTGGATGTTGGCAATTATTACGCGTATGAGAAAGTTATTGAAAATTTTGCTAATCGAGTTAGCATGTGCCGACTCAGTGGAAGAGAACACATGCCAGATGTTATTTTTCATGGTTAAATCGGTGATGTTGTTGTAACTAAATATTAAAAAATTAATTTATTTTCATTGAAATTTGACTTCTTTATTCGTTTTTCAAAAACTCCGTAAATTTAAAAACACACTGTATTTCCTAAGCCATTACTACGCCAATTTGCAATTTTTTCAGTATTTATTCATGGTATTAATGTTAAAATGAAATACAGTAGAACTTCGATTATCTGGGTCTTCAATTATCCGGACATGTTTTATAGGAAAATTTTTTTAAAAAACGCAAAGAAAGTGCGCTAAAATCGTCGTGGTAATGTATTTTCTATTGTTTTTATCATTGTTTCTACCTTGCTGTAAATATGGATGAAAATGTTACTATATTTTCTATTTTTATTGAAATTTAAAAAAAAAATAATTCATGCTAAAAATGAGTGTTTTTATAAATAATTATAATGGTTTTTCAATGCAACTTGATCATCCGGATATTTGTATATCCTGACCACCTCTGACATTTATTAATCCGGATAATCGAGGTTCTACTGTTTTTGACTGTAATGTTCTAAATGTGAATCGAGTATCGATAATTGTATCAACACTTGATAGTTCGCATCCGGACACGAAACCAACCAGTACAATTTTTTTTTCGGGAACCAAAATAAAATATTGGTAACCAAAAAAAAAAAAAAAAAACAACTGGTACTTTCAAAATACAAAAACTCAAAACAGAATCTAGTGGTAATTAAGTACATTCAAATACTGTATTGCCGTACTATTAATCAAATTTTTAAACTCGGTTATAAACGGGTTTTAATTTTAATATTATTTTTTACTTATAATATTTTTTACTCAAGTTGGAACAAACGCACACATGCTATACTGTATATAACTTTTCTCTCCCTCAATTTGAACAAAGTTTTTCATAAATTATTTAGCAAAAACAAATAAATTCAGCTGAATTTCAATCATAAATTTCTTAAAATAATAACATTGTTTCTTTGTGCTGATTTTTGAACCGGAAGTTTATTTCATTTTCTCAGCACCAAATACTAACCCGAAACACAGCGACCAATAATAATACAAATAAAAAAAGAAAATTACGGTACTTTTTTTTAGTATCGAAAGCAAACAAATAGTCTTCGAGTTAACGCAACCATAAATTAAATTTGACAAAAAAAAATCCGCGTATTGCACGCCACGCAGCTGTTGTTATCTAATGACTTTAAGTCCTACCGGCCACTACACGCCGCCGTACGGCCACCGTACACTGAACTGTATTAGTGTACCGTAACGCAATCCGCTCAACTCCGTCCCACACTTTATACACCGAACTAATCCTATTTCTTAGTTATTTATTTATATCGGATTCGTGTGCTTACGCCACCTCGCCCACCCTCTCCTCGCAACCAATTTCGATTAAAGAGTAAGTACATCTCCGCCTCCCACTCCTAACCCACTCGCACTGCACAGTGTCAATATAGCGAAATTTATCAAGACAGACAATTTTTTTCTTCCTCGTATCAAAACTTCGTTAAATTAAAAAAACCCTCAAAATTTGATTGACACTATTATCAAAGTCATAAAAAAAAACCCAAAAAATAAATAATTAAAATTTATAATCATACAAGGTGTATTATTTTTTATATTTCCATGATGTCCTAAGATGTACCAGTACGAGTATAAACAAATAGTTTGCTTTTAGAAATCTCCAATAGATAAAAATAAATATCACTTTAAAATTTTTTATCTACATGGTTCTCTTAAAACTTATGTAGTGATCAATTTTTTTTAAATTATTAAGCCGCTTTGAAACAAAAATTGTTTTTAATGCAGATTAGAATGGTAATAGCGTCGCAGGTGAAGTAATATTCTACTATATTGCAAAACAAAAATTTTATTCTTCAACTTCAAAAGTTTTTCTTTTTAAATTAAAATGTGCGTCAAAATTTGACAACGTTTATAACAAACAATAAAGCACTTCAAATACGGTAACAACGCTCTCGGTTACAAAGTTTCTACAATATTATTATCATGTGTGGGGTTGGCCTATTAGTCAGTTATATCGTTATGAAATTGTTCAAAATGAAAATCTGATTTGATCAGGGGCCTCAAAACGTGAGTGTATTCATCCCAGCTTTTAAAATTCCAAGTAATACGGTATAACTGTATTTAAACATTATTGGAAATAATGGCAAACGCCGTCAACTAAAACGCTTTAACTTAAGAAAATGATTTTAAAAAATCAAATTTTAATTTGAACAAATAGAAAACTCCATATATTTTCAAAAACGGCAAAAAAATCTTGGAATAACTATAAAAACGCATTTATGTTAAAATTCATTGTGCAAATTATATATATTTTTTTCCCCTACAACGAACTTGTTGTTTAACCGAGAATGAGACCAATATTATTGTAGAATAACGGCTTAAGTTATTATTGTGCTGTTAATTATTATACGGTATTAGTTTGATTATTACAATGTGTATTTGCTTTTATTTTTGGATGTAATTAGCATTGGTAGAAACATTAATAAAAGTAAAGTAAGTTCTTGTAGGCCTACTCAATAACTTTTACACTATTTCTCAGTATTGTAAATTCCACAAAATTCAATTTTATATCAAAAGTATCGGTAACATTAAAAGTTTAGTTAGCCTACTCAACCAACAACTTTATTTTTCAAAGTTCGTTATAAAAAACTGAAATGAATCCAAAAGTTTGGTAAATCTAAGAAATTCGTAGTATCGACATTGAGTTAAATCCTCCCCCACACGAAACGACATCCGCGCAGAATGGGACAGATAAATTGCCATTAAGAAATTCTCATAATTGCCGTTAAGGTTTCGCCGTTTCCATTAAAGAGGGTGCTGCGCACACGACTTCCTGTCTGCGAACCAAAGTCTTGAAATGCGCTTTTAATACGGGTGACGCCGTACTTTATCTCCACCCGCCCCTGCCCCTGGTCACTTCACATGACTTCGCGAACCCTACCAACGTCATCATCATTTCGTTTGACACCATTTTGCCCCAATGCTACTTCCTGTTTATTATCAACTTATGACGCAATTATTCTCAACTTAACTTTGGATTTTGTTTCGGCTGCTTTCTTGATAAATGGCCGTATCTCTAATCTTTGCGCATAACGCCACAGTAATGAATTGGAGAGTGTCAATTTTTAGAAGTTTGTGTTCCTATCAATGTTCAAATTAGAAAAATTATAACAAAGTTTAACCCATTCTGTATAATTCTAAAACATTATTTTCTTATCATTTCAAAAAATACCATTTCAGATACAATTTTAAAGTAGATTAATAGCGCAGATATTTCCTGCAATCTTTAAAACTTCTCAAATTTTCACCATTTCTTAAACCTTATTTTAAAATAAGGGCAATTTAATAATTTACATTACCAAAAAAGTTTTATCACTTCATCGTAGCTAAAATAGACTTACGATTGAAAAATTCAAAAATCCACTTGATTTCACAAAATATTTGAAGAGTTTAGAAGTGTTCTCAAATGCTGCTCAAATGATCCAATTCTTTTTTTCAAAAAATGTGATTTATCTCGGATTATAAATGCCATTAAAGAGAAATACCGGTAACAAAAAATAAAGAAAAATAATAATTCTGCAGAGCAAAAAAAAAAAATAGTGAAAACAAATGATCAGCATTCACAGTCATCAGGTGTTTAATTAATTTGCTTTTTTACACTCACTACCGGTAACAAAATAAAATATCAAATTTTTGCGTTAATAATGACATTAAATAATACTGCAGTGGTTACGTAAAAAAACGCAAGAGTTGCTTTAAATCCAGATTACGAGTACATTTATTTTAAAAAATTTTTTACCATTATAAACTAAAACTGATAAGACTTTGGCGAAAGTAGACAAAACTTTGGTATTGGTTGCTTTGTAGATACAAAAATCCTTCCTTAAATCCCTTTTCGATAACGATTGCGGCCCAATTTAACGTCATGGTTAACTTTAACGATCATGGCGCTGACTAATACAGTAGAAAACTACTTCTCGACGAAATCAATATCTGAATGAACAAGATTCACAGCTAACGGCTTTATAAAGCAAAAGTGTGTTATTTCTTTCTACTTAATAAATCGAACCAAAATTTGAAGACGAAACTAACTCGTAAACAAGATTCAGGTATCATTAAACTCTCGTGCCGCGTTTCGTTGCCACCGGCATTCTATATTTAAATTTTAGTTTATTATTCGTATTTAAATTTTGTATAAAATAAATCGTTCCTTTAAAAATAAACGCAAATTTTAACCAAATCCTGTTTTAAAGAGCAACGATTTATTTTAAAAATAATAAATTTTGAAAAATTGAACAGTTTAAAAAGTAGCTGCTACATGGCTCGTCTGCATTGCGTCAATTTGAAGAATGGTGTTTAGAATAGTTTGATTAAACGATTTTTAAGATAAACACTATGATGACGTTAGATAAGAAAAGAAAGCTTTAAAAAATTGTAATGTGGATTTAAATATTGCGCTATGCAAATATAAAGCTGCAGCGAGAGAGAGCGCCATTCAACCTTAACTTATGACGCAAATAAATGTCAGGGCACAATGTGCGGAATACTAATAAAAAACAGGCGAGAAAAAAAGTTTACAATAAAAACAAATAGTAAAAAAAAATAGAAGTGGAAATGAAATGAAAGCCAATTGTTGGCGATAGTCAAGTCGACTTCGAACGGCTTTCAATTCCAGATACAATAAAAAAACCTTCACGACTTTATTTGGCATCTGTAAATAAACCGTAAAAAAGCAAAAAAAAAAAAAAAAGAGAGAGAGAGAGAGAGAAAGGAAATAATAAAAAAAAGTTAACAAAAGAAAAAAGAAAAAAATTAAGAAACATAAAATGAGTGGAAAATCAAGTTTTTAATGCAGCTGAACCCGGATCATAAATACAGTATTGCTTTCCACGGGGTAATCTAGTTTCATTTCATTCCCGTTCTCCACTGATCTAAGTTTGATAAACTATGGCTAGATTTATGTTGCAGTTGCTAATAAAATGTAAGTATGTGCAAATAAAAAATAAAAACTATTATATTATTGAAATTTCATGTATGGCGAATTAAGCAATCAGAAAGACAATAATAATCATTGGCATAAAACATTACATAAAAACACATATTCAATCTTCAACGATAAACTTTAATCTAGCTTAATAAAACCTCTTGTAATTGCTCACACTTTAAATTACCGGTATGTTATTTAAGAAATTCACAACACATCGTTAATTTCTTTTTATTTCAGCAACAAATTTGAATTCTCAGTTTAGCGATTATTAAATTTAGCTACTAATAATTAGACGCAGATTATTACGCCGTAATTACAAAAAAATTAACAAAATTAATGTAATTAGTCGGAATAATATTTTTTAGTTGAGAATTTAATTAGCTAATTTTAGTTTATTATTACAATATTTTTATTATTTATTTTAATTACCTAATTAAAAAACGGCACTTTTTGATGCGGTAAAAAAGGTCGAATTAAATTTTATTTAAAATTAAACAAAAATGTATCAATGTTATACATTTTTAGCTTGCAATTAAACAAAATGTATACAAACTTTTGAATAATTAATTTATTTTTATCGTTTTAATTTATCGAGTAAAATAATAAAATTGTTCAAATATTATTCGAGTAACTGCAGTTTTTAACGGATATAATAACGTCTAGGATAAAAAAAAAATAATCCGTTATCGCCTTTAACGACTGAAATAATCCAATATTTCTTTTTTAAAAAATAATGTCCAATTTGCTGAATTAGTCCACTTATTCTCGAGATGAAATACACCCCGAAAACCGAGAAGGGTATCATTTTCTCTACCCTTACCTAACCCCTCCCCTCATTTTTTTTATCCGGATCTTACAGATAATATTCGATACTCCAAAGCTAACTTTTTTCTTTCTAATAAATATTTTCATTAATAACGCGGCGCAAATTCTTCAATATAAAAATAGAAAATAGATAAGCCAATTAATTGGCAATCGTCGAACTTCCTTCGGTTACAGCCGATAGACTCTTGTTTTAAAAACAAAAAGTCAATTAAAACAAACGATAGAATTCCTCTTTAATTGCATTTCTATCTCAAAATGTTATCGAATTGCATCGGCTCTTTTTTTTTTTTTCCAATTTTTTTTTCTTTATTGTCTTTATCTTGTTCGTCGTATTTCGATCTTGCTTCGAGAAAGAGCGCATCTTATGTATAGATAGATAAAAACACGTGTAGAATTTGAGGGGATGGTAAAGATTGGATGGGAACCTATTAAAAAAAAGCTATTATGTAGATAAGAAGGTGACAAGTTGATGCGTAATGTGCGTCGAGTAAATGAAGTTAATTTAATCACAGACGACGTGACGTCATGCTTTTCCCGATCGAAACTTATCGCCTTCAGTATTAAAGCCAACGCTAATTAATTTAAGTAATAACATTTTGATAGTTACGCGATACCCTATTTTTTAAATTCATTATTAACTCGTTTGTTAAAAATCGTGTTATCGATTTGTTATAATGTCGGATGGAAAGTGGTTTAAAAAATTAAGGGGATAAATATTAAACTTAATCGAATATTGTCAGCATTCAGAAACTATTCATATTCACCAATATTCGAGGCAAATTGATAAATCAGACGACAAATATGAAATCTAAAGTTCATTTGATTTGAATATTTGCCTTTGTCTGTCTGATGGAATTGCTGGGGTTTGGCATCCATCTTGTTTCTCGTTAACGAGTACGGTAAAGGAGTTGTCAAATTTTCCTCAAATCTTCAAACGAGTGAGAATTAATGAGGATTACTAGAACTGAACTGCAGCTAATTGTCAGCATTTCAGTCAAAATTTAATTAAAAAGCAGAAATTCAAAAGAAATTTTGTAAATAAATCAATACTCATTCGGGATGTCATAGTTGATTACCACTAGATTTCCAAATAGTAATTTAAAGTTTAGGTGGCAAAAGAAAATTTTTAAAGCACAAAAATAAATAATTTTTGTAATAAATAAAATTTACCTGAAATAACTTTTTAGAATTAGAGCAAAAATTTAAAAAAGTTTCAGAAATATGTTATATGCACGCACAGACTTAGCCTATATATA
>JAQGAY010000524.1:0-25507 GCA_034698085.1 Polydesmus angustus | reverse complement strand
CGTCTACCTTTTAAATCTTTTATTAATGATATAATTATTGTAAGCTCGATATCAATGTTATAGCGGCAATGTTAGAAAATTTTTTTTAAGAGGGAATTCGCTTTCTTGGTCTTCTGATTAGTTCACTCGAGGCCACTTATTTAAAAATTGCCATTTTTCAACCCACTTCCATCCCCCGCTACATTTATCTTTCTCTATCAGTACAGAAGCAACCCTTGACATCCGAATTAATTTTATATTAGTTGAGAAAATGTAAGATAAGAAGAGGTGGAAGTTAGAAAATCCAAAAATGTTGAATAGTGTTTGAAATAAAAAATCGAAATAATTAAGACTGATTTAACAACAATAAGATAGGAGATTTAATCGCCAGTCTCATTTGAACAATGTGGCCCACACTTTAATACTGCACTGTGCAGATTTTAAACACAAATTAATAAAAAAAATTAATTTTTTATGACTACAATGATGATAAAAGATGAAAATCTTTAGCTTAAAAATAGTTTGTACTGTACATACATTGATGAGGAATGATGTCGGAGTGATGGGCTATTTTATCACAGGTCACTTATACGATTTCGTACAAATTTTTTCGGCAATTACTACTTTTCCTTTTTACACCTCATCAACAAACGCACCCTTAGATATAGTGTACACTGTAGATAGGAGAGAGTGAAGTAGGGGGTTAATGGTGGTTGTGGGTGATAACAGGAAATACGCTTCGTCTGAAAAGCCTACAGCAACAACCTTGGTTATATCTTTTTTAATCTTCAACGTAAACTTATTAATAAGTAAATAAACTAAATAAGTCTGAAAAAATTAAAAGTGAAATTTACCAACTTATAATGTGACAGTGGCATTATAACTGTCGTCACTCACGTTTTTTCGCAACCAAGAGTAATTTTTAATTTTAATCAAATAAAATTTTTCTGAATTCTCTGGATGTATAAGTATTTAAAACTGACTTCTGAATCAGTTTGTAATTTTGTAAATTAAATTTAAAATAAACCCAAATAATTAATTTTTACATTTAACAATCCAATGGGGGAATGCACACAAAATCGAAGAAAAAATGTCACACTTTTACCAACTTACTAAGAAATGATTAAGTCAACATTCTTCGAGAGTACTGATACTGAGAAATTACAGGGATTTGACCTCGGTTTGAATTTCATGCGATTTATTTTTCAAAATTTATTTAAGTGTATGTAAGAAATCGAAGAAAGTCAATTCACAGGTCCCTCTCCCCCCCCCCCATCCCCCAACTGATTAAATATTTAACTTTCTTATCAAATAATTTCATTTTCCACCTGCAAGCTAATTTATACTTATCATTATACTGAAAGTAATTTTGACTACAGTACAGTGTTAAGGATTTTTAATAATAATGCTTTCAGTTGCTAAATATTAAAATTTTTAAATTGCAAAGTTAAACGCTTATATTAAATCTTTTAAAAATAATTTAATATACAATAGTAATACTGTACATCTAAATTTATATCTTAATTTTCTTGCATTAATTTTTATTAATATTTATCACTAATTTTAATGATTGTTTTCACTTAAAATTGAGGTGAAAAGTAGCCTACGTTATGGATAATTACAAACAAAAAATAAATCCTTTTAAAAATTATTTAAATTAAAAAATTTAATTTTTTAAAAAAAAAATTAAAATACTGTAAATAAATATACAGATAATTGAGAGTTGCGATGTTCTAACGCAAATAATGCCAAAATTATCTTGCTCTCCATTAATTTTATTACCGCATTTATTCGAAAACGTGTCTGAAATTGCTAATAAAATGACTAATACAATTTATCATGTTAACTAGCATGAAATTAAGTTCATGATTAGAACACAACTTATAAAATTTAATGCAATCAACAATTGAAGTTATAAAAAATTATTGCTAAAATTAAATTAAGAAAAACCCCTAAAGGTTTTTAAAGTTTCTGTAACCCAAATAAAAAAGTTGAAAATCAAGGAGAGAAAAAAAAAAAACTTTAAAAATGAATTATTTTGTAAGATGAATGTGTGCCCATCTGTTTAGGGAGTGGTACCTATTATTTTTACAGCAAAAGCAGTGAGCACGTGCCGTCAAATAAAAAGAGAGGATATTAATCTCGTGCAAAAGGAGATCTCGACTTACTCCTCAAATTCCATCTTTAGCTCGAAGCACGTTGAGTATGCGCAACACGTGCACGAGAATATTCCTTTAACATTGATACAGTAGTCTAGAACTGGAAATTGTATTCCCTTCACACAAAAAAAAAAAAAAAAAATGTAGGGTACCGCGAGGAGTGTAAAGTGGGTGATGGGACATGTGAAATAATAACCCCTGCTACAGGAAACAGTTGAACCCCTCTTGTTCTCCAAACCAAATCCTGAACTACGGTGAATGCACATGTGTGAACCAATAACAAAAATTTCTCTTGTTATTTTTCTCGCTCGTGGAACTTGTGCGGATGGAGCGGTGAGAACGAAAATACAGTATAATATCGATACTACGTCACCATGACAATTCGCGCTTTTAATGATCAATTTACTTAGCCTATGCCGATCTGATTTGATCAGAGTCAAAATTAAGGCCAATTGGAAAAACACAATTATCGAGCTGACGCTAACAAAAATGTTAAAATCAGCCCTTTTTAAATTAGTTAAAAGTCATGAAGTAGGGGTATAAAGTTGCCGATACATGTACATGTAGTTCTAAAAAAAAGCTCCCCTAACCTAACAACTCCCCTTGTTAATTTTTTTTTTTTTTTGCTTGTCCAGATGTCACTTTTAAAGTTGAGAAACATATGGGGAACACGCGTTGTTTTAAGAGGGACTTAATTTTCAACTCGAAAACAGTAGGGAATCTGGGATTCGGAAGTCGAGATTCGATACACTGCACTAACTGAACGAAGGATTCGATCATTTGAGAAACCCCCGCTCCGAATTTTTCGTATTTTTATTTTATGAATTTAGTTTGATATTTTTTGTTACTAAATGATGATGAGCGTGAAGAAATACTGACATTTTTGGGTGAATAAATATCAGCTGATTCACTAATTTATTAAAATGTCATGAAAACGCAAAATCCGCATTCAGTGCATTAAAATAATTGGCCAATATTGACATCCGTGTATCACGCTATAACAACAAAAACGGAGATACAAATCGAAATCCAATTCTATTTTGATATTCACGTTCGCATACTTGATGCCCTTGAATTGTATTGAAAGAACGTAATTTATTAAAATTTATTTTTATGTGGTAATATTGTTATAAAAAAAAATCACGTAATACTGCGTATATTTAAAATGATCAATTAATTTTTATTTCCTTTGGGAATTTTTTTTTTTTTATTTTCAAAAATAAAACAAGTGTGGTTTTTAGTTTTTAAGTGTATCTTGGGTTTTCTTATTTAAAATTTCCCATTGAAAAGCCATAAGGAAAACCCACTTACAAAATATCTATTTTAAATATAGTGTATAACGCCATAAAAAGTTTAAAAGTATTGTCAAACAAATGTACACAATAAAATATTAATAAAAATAAATGAAATGAAATGTAATGTAATAAGAAAAAAAATCCATAAGTAAAAAAAAATATCCAAATGCATGTACTGTAGATATAATAAAAATATCTACCCCCTCCTCCATTCCATCACATAATAAAAAAAAACTATACTTTGAATAATAATTGCATGTATGGTTATGCAATATAATTTTTTACAGGTAAATAAAACTTATTAAAAACTCATTAGAAAATAAAAAAAATTTCAGAAAAAAGTTTAAAAGTGGTAAATTTTGTCCAAATAATAATACCCATAATCATTACAAACTTCTATAAAATAATTTAATGAAACTTACCGAAGGGCTACTGCATTTATTTGGATCCGGTAAACTGTCCATTGAAGCACTCGATGACCTGCTGGACAGTGCATCGTGAGAACTGCCATAGCTACAGCTGCTATTGAGACTGAGGGTATCGACGGAGGGAGAGATTGCCGGGGATGGTTGCTGCTTGAGCCGTTCGGCCAACAACGTTCCGCGGCACGAAGAGTACGGTGAGACGTGAACGTGCTTTAACATTTGAAAAACAAAGTCCACTTATAGTAATCACAAACACGTCTGCTGGCAATTGTCACTCGCGTTTAAACGAACTTCTGTCATTGTATCGAACCTTCATTCATTCCTTTAAATTTTTCAAATTTCCCCAATTGCACTGTTTTGTTTGTTTTTTTTTCCGATGAGCAAGCACATGCGCGACTACACAACTCGAGATTACAATAATAATTATGATGGAAAAGATTTTCTCCCCGAGTTTTTCCATCAACAAACTTTCCTCTCTTTGTCGGCCGATAAACCACGCCTTATTGAAATAAATGGACGAATAGGGTAATCCACAGGATAAGCTGCCAAAAACCCGCAAGGTCATCTTACGTCTTCTTTCTACCGACGCCATCTAGTGAATTATTATTTACCCAAGAATCAATTTCACTTTAATGAATCCTTGTAATTATTAAACTTTCCATTAAAATTCGGAAGGCCGAGTTATTGATAAAGATGATAAAAGTAAATTTCTAATACTTAATAACGAAAGTACATTTACGAAACAATAAAAGAAAAAAAATTATTAATTTGTTTTTCAATTAATTTTTAAATTTGAAATACTTAAATTTCATCAAAAAAAAAAAACAATAAATAAATAAATATACATGTACTGTTAATTAAATTTATTGAGGTCATAAATTATTCATCGAAATCATCAAATGAAGGAAATTGAAATCATTTTCCAAATTATGTTTTTGATAAATCTTCAAAGTTGTTAGAGGTGAAAAACGCGCATTTATGTACAGTAATTTAAGATTAAAAAAAATTTTAAGCTTAAATTACATCATTATTTAGATAGTCCAATTAGTTAAATGCAGAAATAGCCGTTTTATTTGATATAAAGCGACCGACTGAATAGGTCAATTAAAAAATTATATAATTTTAAAAATAAAAAGTTGGACTTTCTTTTTAAAAGCAAGTTCAAAGTTAAATAAATTTGAGTGTGACTGTACTGCCGTTAGCGACTTGGCTATTATAACGTGTAATTATTAGATTTCAAGTAGTCGGGGGCGCACGCGTTAAAGGAGGGTCGAGCGAGCCGGCGCCAGAAGGAGTAAATTGCGAAAAATATTTTTCTCGCTCCGTCCCGTTCGTAGCTATAGTCGTAAAACTTTACTCAAAACTTCAAATAAAGATGTAATACTGCACATCTGGTAGCAGTAATACGATCTTTGCGAAACCTGGCCTCTGGACAGGGCTGTTTTGAGGCGACGACAGTTGCATTACGTTTCAAAGAATTCACTTAAGTGCTTATACACTCATAGTAAACCGTATTATGTTCAAAAAAATCAAAATTTATTTAAACGTTTCTATTGAAAAAACGCTTTTTGTTTATGAAAACTGCATACATAATATTTAACTCATAATGACCGGAACAGGACATTTGAATTTAACTAAACTTCTATAATTCGCGCATAATTCCGCTGTTTTGTCATCTAATTTCCTGCCCTTCGTGCGAACGCGATCCTCCGGTTCCTTTCTAAACTAAACCTCCACCAGAATCAGATGGGCGATATGGTTGAGTGAGGCAACGTCATGTCCTCCCAATATCTACGCTACCTAGTTAGAAGAGAGGATATGGGCAGACGGACAGCTGAGGAAATCTATTCAATCCTTTGTTTATCAATTGTTATATTATTATATGAGGCAGAAAACAATAATATTTTAAATAAAAAGTCGCTGCGGAATATAAGTTTTTACGATCACGAGATAGGAATTGACCATTATATTAAATGCGTGCATGCATGGCTCTGCTTCCTTTCTCGGAAAGTGAGGGGAAAAATGGTCATCGTTTTGACGTTTTAAAGGTCATTTTGGTCCCTAAAAATATCTTAAAGGCACTTCCTTTATGATGCTCCCGCTGTCTTTTAACGATCTGTTAACATGTGTTGATGCCATATGGCCTAACGCGTGGAAATTCCGGCCCTTGCGAGGCCTTTTCCGGTAGTTTTTAAAATAACAGACACCATTAACCCGCTTTTAAAACCTCTCGTGTAGCCTCTACAGTAGGTCTGTTTTTAAAAAAATCGGTAAACTCAACACCTTCTACAGAAAATCTGTTTTCGAATGTGTTCATAAATTAAATCTTTGACACACTTTGCAAACCACTTAAAATAATTATTATTGCTTGCATAAATAGAGCTTTCACTTCAGGCAGTGATATTCGGAAACAATAACGTAATAATAATCTTATCATAAATAACAGACCAATAAAAAATATTAATTAACGTATGTATAATAATTATATTATTTAAACGCTGCCAATTTGGCAGTTTATCAGTTAACAAAGCATAGCAACAAACAGTTTATATATTTTTTTAAATAATAAAAAATAATTAAAATTAAAATCGAATTTAAAATATTAACACAGTACCTTAAAACTCAAATAGTTAACAAATCCGTTGTTGCCATCTTTTCAAAAACAAGCTTTCCAACTAATTCAGATATTGGAGATTTTAGAGGCAACGTGATTACTTCAATAATTTCATTATTGTTTGACACGGTCACGTCGAACTCTGTTTCGCTAATTAACGAATCCTTTAATAATTTATTATTCCAGATCTAAAAATATGAATTAAATCAAAATAAATACAGTATAAATTAATAATTTGATACAACTAATTTGGTACCTGGATTGTCAATTTCGGAGAATTATTTTTGCTATAAAATACCATACTCATATTCCATTGCGGATTAGAGGTATTTTTAATAGTTGGACTCCTTAATTTTGATTTTTCACATGAAATAATAAAATAGCTGCAAACTAATAAAAAAATTTAAACAAGTATTTTTATATAGTTAATTGGAATAATTTTAATAATTGACATTACTATCTGCTGTAGTCGGGTCTTTTAGATCTATTCCTTCTCTGATTTTAAGCTTTATTCCTACCAGATATGGATGGATGCATGAAAGTAAAGGAGGTTTTGGAACTTCCAACTTTAACTCTCTACAAAATAATTTTATAAACTACAGTATAATTATTATTGAAATACAATATTATATTGTAATACTATTAAACTAATTAAAAGAAATGTAACCTGAGATTTATGTTGCCCTCAGAAAATACTCGTAGAAGAAATTCGGTTGGTTGAGCAGGAATAAATGTCGACGGTACAATAACATATCGTCCTTGTTTCAAAACGCATTTATGAAAAATGCTCCTGGTCTCGATGTAGTCAGATGTTGAGACAATTTCGTAGAGATGGTGAACTCTATATTTACGATTCATTTCCACCTACATTTCAAAATACATGTAAAGAAGCATAATGTTTTTCAAAAAATACCCGCTGTGTATAAATAATTTTACTTTTAATATCTGAAGCCCAATACTTTTTAAGCGAGATTTTAACGACTGAGATTCTTCATTGCGAGCTTCAAGAGCAGGAAAATCTTTTTGTTGCAACATAATTAATAAAGTCTCTTCATCAGATTTCACATCAAAAGAAAACTATATCCAATCCTTGTTAATTACATTAGAAACGTGAAAATTAAAATATTATTGTTATACCTGCGGATTATTAAAAAATGTTTTTGCATTATTTGAGCATCCTCCTGCACGGTTCGATTTAGATCCAGGAAATCCCGTTGTCCATTTACCAAATAGAGAAATTTCACTCCATGTTTTTCCAAATGAAAACCACGATGTATTGATAAGATGGCACAAACTAATGTCAGTGAAATGTGAACAAAAATCTTCAAATGTCATCCTGTAATTCATCAAAAAACATTAACAGGCTGCTATACGACAAAAAAAAAATAAATAAAAAACAAATAACCAAAATTCTCCATCATCTTCAAAAGTCAGTCCAACCTTTTCTCTATCTTTCGAAGAAACTTTACTCCATTCTAACGAACTGAAGCAAAATAAATTAATCGGGTGTATTAAAAATAAGTTTGGTTTGTAAACTTTGTACCCATCACTAAAAGGACCCGTCCATTCTTTCTCTCCCCACGGATTCCTCAGTCGAATCATGTTTAATTTATCTCGACCTTTAAATAATGACAAGAGGCCGGAGGTGCGGGCAAGAGGAACTCTTCTAATTTCAGTAATACAGTATCCGTGACCTTTTATTAATCCACATTCAGATCTCGAGTTCATTTCAGCTGGGGTAGATGCCTGCAATCAATTCGTTTTCATATAAATAAAAACTGATTATCTAGAATAAATTTAAATTCATGCTACTTTAATGGCACAACACATAAGAGAATGATGCACTCTTTCATCCTTCAAATGTTTATATAATTCTTGCTTTTTCTGTTCGTTCTCAGCCCCAAGTAAACCTGTTCTATTAATTAAAATCCGTTCGGCAAAACCGGCAGTAAAATCAACTAAAGCATCTACGAGATTTCCTCCTTCCATAGCGGCATAGGAACCAAAAAACCTTGAAAAATTGTAAATTTACATATTTTAAATAATTCGCATTTACATTTGTATTTCTTAAAACCTATAATACCATTATTTCCTTATATCCGTTTCATAAGTTAAGCATTTTAAAAACAGTAAGTAATTTATTTTTAAATTACAATACAAGAAATTGAAATATAAACACTAACTTTGCATAAGCTTTTTCAAGCAGCGAACACCAGAATTCATTATGCTGTTGAGAGTGAGCAAATATAAGGCGTCCGTTGATAGTAGGTAATCGGTCATCAACAGTTACTTCGTACCAGCAACCTAAACGCCAAATTCTGAAATGAAATAATCCTCCGTGCAGCTTTACATTCGTAGAATCAAAATCTTGATTTTCCGCATCAGGAACTACCTATTATTTAGTAAGTTCAAAAATTTTGTAAATATACATTTATAAAAATTATTAACAACAGTATTATAAATTTTAAAATGTTCAATACTAACTTTGACCCAAAGTTCTTTCTCTTTGGCCAACGCGCAACAGGCAGCCACAAACCAACAATTCCCTAAACATCCTTGGGTAATATTAGAACTGTTAAGACGATCCACCACTAACTTTGGAGGCGATACATTTGATAATTCCTATTATATTAATGCAACACACAATACGATTAACAAAATATCAGGCTGGTTGTAAGTTATTAAGAATAAATACGTATGGTCTTTTCCAAACAATTTTTCCGGCGTCCACCACATTTTTGGCGAATCCTAAACTAGATTCAACAGCTGGAAACGTAGGGTCTTCATAAAGTTTCTCGTTCTTTACACACGTTCTCTTCAAAGCACTGTAATTTTGATGTTTATAATGCTTGATCTTCGAAACGCTTAATGTCATGTTGATGCTAACAATTATAAACAAAGTTGTAATTAAAATTCAGTTATCCTGCTGCATAAAATCGCACGTGATAACGAATAGAAACAGTAAGTACGAGCACTGATCTACAACTACAAAATACAGTAGACTATTCGAGTATCAATAATAATTATTACTCACCGCTAAATTTCTTCACATCAGCTCACTTTTTCGTCACCAAGTTGTTTCTAACCTTACATTCTTCGTCATTCTAAAGCGTGGGAGTGGCGGCTGTCTGGTGTAAATAAAACTCGTAAATTTATTAAATGTTAATGACATCATCACCGGTTGCAACCTATAAACTAGTTGCACATTATTTTAAAAAAAATAATAATGAAATCAAATTTGAGTCGAATAAAATAAATCGCTATAATACCATTTCAGAAGTATATTAGATACTGTACAAGTATGCACTTGAGCTTTAATGTGTTTACGTTTTCCATTTTGCTCTGGTGAAGAAGGAAAGACGAAGGTCAGAGGTGAAGGACAGCTAGAAGACGCTGTAGAAGGAGCTAGAAGCGACTGTGATCAACGCGCTGTGATCCTGTTTACGAAATTCGTTCTCCGCGGTTACCGAACCAAAAGGCAGCTGATTGGCACTTTATACTCTGAGATAAGGAAGGACTGATAAGAGTAAATAGCATGTGATCGCCTGATGAGTAAATAATAATTGATAAAAAAACAAAGGAGTTTACTCTCAAGACATAATTTTGTTTTGTATAATTGTGTTTTAAGAGCTCTGCATTTCTTTTTTAAAGTAAATTGAAAGTGAAAATTATCAAAAAATATGAGAGCAATATTTTTTGCGTTTTTATTTGCTTTGTTCGCAGCTTCAGTGGACTTGGCCAGCATTCCAAAGTTTCAAAGGTATAGTAGGCTACGCGTAGCAACTACTGTAGCCTAATCATAATAATTCATAAATGCCTTTGAATAAATAAAAAAAAAGTAAAATATTAATTTGCTGTACGACTTTTAGAGTTAAACTTCGTCGATTTAAAAGTGTCCGTGAAGATTTGAGAGCTTTCGACAAACCTTTTGGGAACCCTCTAATTCAGTCATGGGCAACGCTGGGATCCGCCGGCGTGTCGGCGGAGCCCTTGACCAACTATATGGATGTATAGAGTTACAATATTTTATAAAAAAAAAATTTTGTTTTTAAATTTAACATTTTATAGGCTCAATATTATGGAGTGATTCATTTGGGTAAGCCTGCTCAAGAGTTTAAAGTGGTTTTTGACACCGGATCATCAAATCTTTGGGTTCCTTCTAAAAAGTGTAAACTGACGAATATTGCTTGCTGTGAGTTGCTTCCATTGGCATTATTATTTTTCATTCTCCTCACATTAATAATTTATTATCAATTGTTTAGTATTGCATAGCAAATATGACAGCACTAAATCATCTACTTATATCGCCAATGGTACAGAATTTAATATTCAATATGGTTCTGGAAAACTCTCCGGATATTTGAGCACGGACCTACTCGAAGTATAAAATAATAATGATAATAAAAAAATAAATGATAAAAAAAATAATAAATTCTACGAATTAAGTTGGGAGGCATTACAGTGGCTAATCAGACCTTTGCGGAAGCAATTGAAGAACCAAGTCTTGCTTTTATTGCTGCTAAATTTGACGGCATTCTTGGAATGGCATACAATCGGATAGCTGTGGATGGAGTCACACCCGTGTTTTATAACATGATTCAGCAAAAATTAGTGGCCGATCCAGTTTTCTCTTTCTACTTAAACAGGTTTTAAAATTAATTCTAGAGTATAAAAATTGCATAAAATTTAATTTCTAAATCGTTCAGAGATACCACTTCGGTTGATGGTGGAGAACTAATATTAGGCGGCACTGACCCAGCCCATTACCAAGGAGATTTCACCTATGTACCTGTTACTCGACAAGGATACTGGCAGATCCAGATGGATGGTTTATCTTTGAACGGTGAATCCATGTGCAAAGGTTGTCAAGCTATTGCAGATACAGGTACTTCACTTATCGCTGGTCCGACCGACATCATTCGCAATCTCAACACTAAGTTGGGGGCTAGAGAAATCATGAGTGGCGAAGTAATTATAAAATGCGAAAAATTTCAACGTAATTAGAACACTTATGGTTTTTTTTAAAAAAAATAATGTTATATAGTATCAAATCGATTGTAAATCGGTGGCATCTTTACCGAATGTGACTATTACTCTTGGTGGAAAAGATTTCCCCCTTTCACCAGCGGATTATATATTAAAAGTAAAATTAATACAACAATAATCATGAACAAAACATTACAATTTTATGTCTAAAAAAAAGGTAACCCAATTTGGAATGACAACTTGCTTGAGTGGTTTCATGGGTTTGGATGTTCCTGCTCCAATCGGGCCTCTGTGGATTTTAGGAGACGTCTTCATCGGTCCCTATTACACAGTATTTGACATGGGAAATAACAGAGTTGGATTCGCCAAAGCTGTTTGAACCTCAACTTTTTTATACTTATTATTGTACGTATACTCAATTGATTAGTTTTAATTTTTATTTTTAAAATAAATCTTTAAGAATTGAATTTTCACCTGGACAGCTTAAAAGCAATAATGCTTAATGCTAAACTGAACAAATTGTGTACTATTAGTTTTAAAAAAACCAGATCAACCAAAGAAATCACTTGATATTATAAATAAAATGCGATTACAAATAGTTATATTCTGCACGTGTAACTAACGCGCGCACATTTTTATTAATGCCGCAACAATTTAAAGAGATAAAAATAAACTATTTCATCCTTTAAATATTTTCAGAAAATATGTAATTAGAAAATGTAATAGGAAGATACAATATGAATTTTGCAAATTAAAACTTATACAATATTTGGAATGGCATTTGTGACCAAATATCTACCGATGCTCTGAATTTTAAATAATGAAATGAAAAATAACAATAAAAGAAATAGATTTCATGATGATGAGTGTATAATAATAATTTAAAAATCACAAGAAAAATAAGAGATAATTTTTGTTGTTTTTTTTTTAAAAAACCCGAGTTATATACACAATTCTCGAAATAACGACACGAAATAATTCGTGAAAATTTTTAAATAAATATTGACGATGTCATGCGAGCTTAACAAAACCGAGCTTTAAAATATCACTTTTAAGTTCTTGAATTTTTTCTTTTAAAAAAATTTAAATACTCATAAAGCAACTTTGCAACTTTCTAACTGTAACTTTGTCCAGACGACAGAGGTCAAAGTCAAACGTGGTTTTTGTTACCTGATACTGCCCGGTCTCTTCAATTACATTTACAATTTGTTGCAAATGTTGCCGATCTTTAAGCAACATAATTCGCCTTTGTAGATCTTGAAGTTCAGTGATATATTCCTCACCGAATTCAAACTGTAACGGCCTTGGTGCCTTGTTTATGGGTCGAAATCCAGATGGATCTAACTTTCCAGAATTCGATTTTTTACTCGTTTTTTTATTCTCACTACTATTGAGTTCGTTGGTACCATCATGATTGTTGCTATTACCTTTCTTCGCTTTAGGCTCCTTAATTTTTTCTTCTTTCGTTTTGCTTTTACTAACTTTCTCGTGACCATGTTTGAAAGCAACTGAGTTTTCCGATGTAGCAATTGGTGGTGGAGGTTCGGGTTTATGCGACGGTGAACCGTCACTTGACAGGGGAGATAACACGCCGTCTTGCTCATCGTCCAATTCGGCCATAAGTGCCCCCAAAGGTCCGCTCCCTTTGTACTGATGAACTGAAGAGAAACTGGAGGTAGAACTTCGACTTTCTTCTCCTCCACCGTACGCATCACCTTCATACTGAGTTCTAGACTCCGACTGCGGAGTTTCTCGAGATCGATTTATTTCACTATTACTACCGACTGAACTGTTTGTCGAGAGCGAAGGCGAGGCGGAAGAAGCGAGTGCTCTTTCCTGTTTCAACTTTTTTACCGATTTCGCAACCGCCTCTTTTCCCGACTTCACTTCCTCCACATTATTAACAACACTCTTTTCCTTGCTACATTTTTCCTTCTTTTCCGATTTCAACTTTAATCCGCTACTTTTCTTTTCGCTTAATTTATTGTCAATATCCTTACCCGATTTTACACTACCGTGAGATGAAGGAGAAGAAGTTGTACTTCGCTTCTTTTTCTTACTTGTACTTTGAGAGGAATCAGGTAACGGCGATAGAGATCGTTTCGAAAATATCTTTTCTTTAGCTTGACTCTTTGTATCTTTAACTGCCAATTATTTTCAGTTTCAATTATTGATGCTATAAAAATTTCAAATATATATCAATCAAACCTCCACTGGCTTTACTTTCTTTCACTGAATTTGAAGATGAACTTTTATTCTGATTAGAAGAACTACTCGATTTCTTCGACTGGCCATTCTGTAAATATTTATTAAATCAATTTAAATAAACTCAAAAATTAACCGACAAAAAAATTACTTTAATTTTTTGAGGATCAGGCGAGGGTTTAGTTGTTTTATTAATAGGTTGACCAAATAAATCGACGAATGATTTACTGGCAGGCGACGGGGCTGGAGGTACACTTTTTGCACTTTCAGATGGCTATTAAAAGAAAAAAATAAGTACTGTGCGCTCAAAAAAAAAAAAATACCGTACTAATTTAAATTAAAAAAAAATTAGGTTTACTTTTGAAACCGAAGAAGTTTCTTTTGCTTGCGTTGAGGGTCCGCTCGAAGTAGAAGATTTCGGGGCTTTAATAGCTACAGACGCCGACTTCCTATCTTTACTTTGAGACGATAAAGTCCCTGTGATGAGATTTGGCGTTGAGGGTCTTGGGTAATGAGGAGTTGACGAAATTCCGCTGTTTTCGGTATTATTGATTCCAACCTACAAAATAAAAATGCACAGATCATCATTAAACTTTTAATTAAATAAATAAATACGGAAATTAAAATTTACCATATTACTTAAAATAAGTGTTAACATAGAAACAAACAAATAAGTGCACTCGACATCGTTTTTTCTCGCTGTGTGTTACATTCTAGTTTCTAAGGGACTAAAATTGCCATGCAAACAGCTAGGCTACCATGACAAACTCAACAAACGACGACGATTTTGACGCTTACTGGCTTGTCCAACTATTAATCGAATTTGAATTGGACAACAGCAGCTGCGTATTACTACTACCTTCATATTGAAATGAAACATAATCGATCATACAATCAATAGCTATACCTGAGATGATCAGCTGGTTTATCTAATCTTTTATTCTACGTGGTACAATATATCTATTTCCATAAAGGTAATTCAAACCGAGGGCAAATTTGAAAGACAACTTCATAAATAAAATAAAAAAAGGCCGGTCATATTTTACAAAAAGCATTCAATAGCCTATAAATTTTAATGTACGATACAATTCAAACCCACATAAAATATATTCCACGTATTTTTATTTTATTTTTCATTTGCATGTAAGTTGATCGAACAAATTATAACAGCTCATTTAAAATTCAATTTCAACAGGATTGCTATTATTGATATAATGCTTTCATTGTAATATTCCAATGTTCAAAAATATGACACTAAACTTTATTATAAATTTATTTAACAAAAAACAAGAAAAAAAATTCTTAGTAAACTAAAAGTTTCTCTAGGTTATATATTATGTCTGATATTAAAAATCTTATCTAATATACCGTACTTACAAAATGTTTCTAAATTCGATAACAAAATTTTTTGTTTTTATTGCAAATATTGTAGTTGCGATAATAATTATACTGTATTGTAGTACCATAATTATAAATCAAACAAGTAGCAATAAACAACAGACTAATAACGTAATTAAGTGGTCAAATATTATTATAGTACATGTCTTTAAAATTAATTTTTGTTTAAAAAATTATATTTGTGTGCTTATGAATGTAACCACAAATTCATAAAACCTTTTTTTAAAAAAAAATTATTTAAATTATGCAAAATAAGCCATAAATAAAATATTAAATTAATTTTTTTTTAAACTTTTATAACTTTTTCGCCTGAACTATGCAAAATTACAAGCTTTAATTCGCATCAACTATTTCAGCTGATTATTCTAATTTCAAAAACTAAAAATAATCCTTATTTTTCATAATAATAGAAAATGAAAAGTATTGATCGAGTAAACAGATGTGATCAGCTGCTCGCAAGCATATGGATTTTAAGTCACAATAAATTTAACATACACAAACATTACTCTGATCAGCTGATTAAATAAGATAAGCAGCGAAAAATATACGCATTAATGGTTAAAATAATACTCGTAATTAAAAATAAAGTTATAAAATATAGCAATTAAACAGACCCGTGTTGGAAAATAGTGGTGGTTATGATAACTGCCAACATGCTTGACCATATTCTGTCCATCACTTTTCACCGACCATTATATTTGCCCACGTAGATAAAAATATTATTAAATCAAGCGCTGTACAGTATTTTTCAAATTAATTTTTTTTTCTCGAAAAAATTAACGTTTAATTAACCAGTTATTTTGTTAAAACTTTTAACTAAGCACGCGAATTGTAAAATATCGACCACGTCATTCCAACTCAACTGCAGCAGCTGTTTGCCATTCTCTCATTCACTCCTCAACTTTTTTCTCTTTTTTCAATTAACCACCCAGACTACGGTTGTACGGTAATAGTTACCGAAGCGCCCTCTACTACATTTTTAACGATTATTCAATCACGGAAAAACATGTTTACTCTGATCCGCCACGTGGTTTCCTCCAATCATGTTTACTCTTTAAGAGGGGCAACTACTGTAGTGTTTTTGTTTCGTAGAATTATTGAAAATACAGCATTATAGTCATTTATAGAACGCTTGTGTCGAGGAAGAATAATAATATTTTTCCATACAAAATAATTTTGAAAACGTCGTTGAGAATGACAAAAAAAAAGACCCCTTTTAGTTTTAGAGAGACATTTACAAACTTTTGAGATTCGCGTTTTTCGGTACGGTATTTTCTAGAATTTCATTCGTCATGCTTCATTTCAAAACTAAAAAATATTTTTTGTGTTTCAAATTTAACGTTTCAAAAAAAAAAAAATAAATAAACGTGTAACCTAGATTTTTTTTCTGAACGACACCTGAAACTACTCATATGCAAACTATTTTTCTTAAAAAAATTTGTTTTATCTGAATATTAACGAACAAGCATTGTACATTATTACCTACTGTAGTTAGAAATGCAAGTTGAGTCATTATTAATCTGAGAGCTTTTTTTTTTTAAGAAACTTAAATTATCAAGCTCTACTTAGCATTACATTATTACCAAATAAAATTAGTGAATCATCAAATTTACAACTAAAAGTTGCACATAAAAACGTTTGCTAAAGTAACTCTATAAAATAATACATGTAATTACAGTACATGTATTCAAGTTTTGTTTTGCTGATTATAATATTAATGCATTTTATAAAATATTTGATAACAATGCTTATTCTGATAATTATTGTTTCTTTTTGATTGCATACCGTAGTTTGTTTTGCCCAGTTCATTCCTTGGTTTGATTTTACGAGTATTATTTTTACTAATTTAACTTTTTTTTTTTTTTTTGGTTCAAAAACTTACCGCTCCAGCACGTAAAAGTTTCCTTCGAAAATCGTCGGTAGGATTTTGAAAAGTTAATTTCTCGCATCGAATGTGATTGGTTGGATGTTGAATATTTAAAAAGAGATCGTATTCAAATTGAACTTTCTTGGGATCGTCTTTCTGCTTGAAATAAACTTCAATTGGAATTTCAAAGCTGCCGTAACCTGATTCCGAAACTTCGTACGGTGGTTCTTTGATCACTGAGAAAAAGTAATAAACGTCGATTAAAACCCGGGGCCATATTATTATTATCTTTTTTCTCGACTTACCTCGTTTTGGCTTGGCGAAATCTTTGTGAAGATGAAATACAACTTTCTCGACGAAATGAAACATATTACACGAGTCAGGACCCCGTACAAACACTGTCCAGTCGTGTGTAAACCCTTCTTCGGATACCTTCTCTCGAAGTACGGCTCGGTGACCAAGTTCTAACTTAACTTGTACACTCTAGCAAATATACACAAAAGATTAGCAATATGTAACATTTTCATATTATCACGTAGTTAACGGTATAAATTGTTAACTTATAAAACTAAATCATTACCGACATCTTGTCCTTCTAAACAATGAGGTTGAATGAATCAGTGGAAGATTGAACCTTGCTCCCTTTTCAAATTCTCCACGCTTCTATTTCCCATAGTGCGGACCGAAATAACGAATTCGTTGGAGTTTTCCCATTTTGTTGCATAAGCCGCACATTTGTCTTTTTATCGTCCGCACATTGTTGTTCCTTCTTTTTTAATTCAATAGCGCGAATAACACATTATAATTATCATGCAGATATTAATGATTATAGACTGAGTACATTAGTCTGAATGTAGAATTATTAAACTTGCTGTATGTAAACAATAGTGTCGTTCAGGCATTTATCATTATTAATGAATTGAATACCTGCGCTGATCTTTTTCGTCCGTTGGCCGATTTTCGTTAAAATATTAAACGAATAAATCCAACGTCAATATTTAAAAAAAAAGGATTCCAAATCGATCAAATACTTTTCAGGGTCAGTTCAATCAATTTCCAATTCACAATCCCAATAACATCGACAAGGTTGAAATTTAATTGTAGAGAAAGCGAATGAAGTTAGGAGCAGACTACACCAATCATGACGCATACCAGGAATAAAATTAAATTACAGCAATTATTTGCTTCGAAACTGCTTCAAAATAAAAATTTTAATAATAATTTTAATAAAAATTTTTAAATCAAATACTTTAAATTTCACCAAAAATCATTTTATTGTATTTTTTATTAATAATTCATTTCGTGCGCATGCGCAAACCCGATGTATTTCCAAGTTTTAAGCGGCCTCCATTTATAATGGTGTAATAGCCTCCTTGCAGGCGACCATTATTAGGCCAAACAATTTACGGTACAATCTTGTTTTCTATTTCCCTTTCGATGTCTATCAATAGATGGCGTTTCAAAGGTAAACAAACTTGAATTTTGGTATCATCGAAAGCAATGCGCGCTACACAACTGAAAGTACATGATTAAACTGTTTTTTTTTTCATTGGTAAATAAAAACAAAACAAAAATACTGTAGTTATTTTGTATCAAACATTTTTAAAACATTTTTTATGAAGAAAATACAAATAATTATAGACAGTATTTAAATATTAAATCTATTGGCAGTACTGTATTTAAATGTAATTTGTTCACCGAAATTATTTAAAAATTGTTATGTTACAGAAATACGGTAATACGTGAAGGAAGCGTACTAGCACCTATATTACGGCAATATTCGATATTACACTACATGTAGGCCTATTGCAATTCAAAAATACTTTATTTTATACTCTTTAATCAGCCTCGACGTATTAAATAAATAAAATAAAAAAATAATATCGGTACCAGTATCTTATTAATATATGTATAGCCTACTTTTGAATTGATTGTAGATCATTCAAAGTTGTCTTTGAATGCATATTTTTATTTATTTTCAATTTTAATAAATTATAGTGCATGGCAAATATTGAAAAAAAAAATATATAGATATTTGAGAAAACTACCACTTCCATTTTCGACAGTCTACCGGTTTGAGATTCACCTCTAAAACGTTCACGACGAAGAAGTTCACTACTAAAATGAGAAAGCTAAATACCGTATATATATTTTTTTATTTATTTCAAATGTTGAAAAACTGTTAGGAGTTAGATTAATAGGTGTGGTTAAGTTAAGTTGGGTTAAAACAATTAAATGTGCTATTTACATTACCATAGCATGCAATTTGTTTTAAAAATTCGCCAAATTTCTTAAAAATTGTTAATATTTAATAATAATATTTTATTAATAATTATTAATCAATTAGTTTAATTAACTTTTAAAATTATTTCAGACTATTAAAAGTGGTTAATTCAATCAAATCGAATACGTACCGTAATTTAATTTTGCTTTATATTTTTTTAATAAAACAATTAAGTGCTTGTCAAATAAAAACTATTAAAAAAATTTGGTAAGTAAATAGTTCCATTATCGCGCAATCTATTAAATTTATTTCATTCTTAAGTATTATTAACTTACATTATTATTTTTGAATTCATACTGTACATGTACTAATAATGCAGTACGGTAGGAAATGCACTTCAATCCTGCTTTAGTCAATCAAGTGTCAATTAGATACGGTGATACCGGTATCATGTTTCGTAAACGCACCACCTAAATATGTACCCACACATAAAAAGTTAAAAATAAAGACTAATGCTGTATAATTAATTTTTAATATGGCTTATTGAAAACTCGTCATTATTTTATGAAAATTCATAGCCAAGAATCCCAAGATAAAAACAACTGCGTTGAAACCAACTTAACGTTACATAAATAACCCTTTAATTAAAAATCCCTCCCTGCAATAATGATTTTTTGATTACTTGTTTTTGGCGATATAAAAAAAAATAATCGATAATGCCTATAAAAATGTCACGCCAGAGCATTCATCATTAATAAAAATGTTAGGGACAGATACCATAGGATTAGGCCTATTCCGTCATTGCATTACGCTCAACATAATATTATATGATTCTACCATATTTACATTGTGATGTCGAATTCACTTATCACCACAATAATAATAATAATAATAAGAACAAGATGATTGATCATACGGCTTATATAATAAATGCATTATACAAACTAGCTTCTGATTAAAATTAAAAGTTGCCAAAATAATTTTTTTGATAAAAATAAATGTATTTATTTGCATTCACACGTAATAATATTTGGACTGACCCAAACCCCTTATTCTATTTATCAGGGCTTGAACGTAAGATTCAATGCTATTATTTTTAGTGATGACCTGATTTTATATGTAGAGAGAATTAAAATAGATCCGTAAACGTCATCGCGCATGCGTGAACGGATCTTCGATTCACTCTTTTTCTTTTTTTTCTTCTTTCTCCCGGCAAACTCGGTAAAGTTGGAAGAAGGAAGGCAGAACGATGGATGAAGAGAAACGGATGACGTAGAGGTTTTTTAGTAAACACACGGTACGGTGGATTACCACGCATGTATTATCAAATATTTCCTAATGCCAATTTTTTGTATTTTTTTTTTGGATAAAACTAAGGAATACTGTGAATATAAACATTGTCCATGGGAGTAATACCAGTAAGTAATAAAAGCTAAAAATAAATTTGAGTTGCATGTCTAGCTTTAATTTAAAGGTGATAGAAAATTATGACGCCAGCTTTTATTAACTCTAATACTAAATTGATAAATTAATAATGACGCAAAAATATTATTTTGGAAATATTTTTTTAGTACGTTTTTATTTATTAATTATTTTTTTGTAAACAAAAAAAAAAATTGTGTGTGTGTGTGTTTGAGAAAGGAAATATATTAAGTCAATGTTCTCAATTTTTTTTTAATACAGAAGGAACTAAAATATTGCACGGAGACTTATATGCTACAAACCTACCAGTATGTAAAGTTTAAGTGTGGTATTGATTTTGAATTCGAGTTCATTCACACTCGGCAATCGATTCTCTGATTGTCAACAGTTGTAGTTTGTACGAAGAATGTTGCAACGAAGGCTGCTGTAAACCTTCTTCTACGAAAATTAATTTCTTTTTAGAAAATTTTTTTTATTTTTGGTAGGTTAATTCTTTCAAAAAAAAAAAAAAAAATTAATGATACTACAGTATTATTACATTTGTTATTTTATTTTATTCGCAGGTTTGCTGTTGTTTTTGCGTTTTTGATATGTATGTATTTTTGCTATTGGTATTGGCAACACAATCCGTTTCGCCAAGGATTTTTACGTAATAGTAATGGTTCTACGAGGCAACCACCACCCGGGAATGACAATATTACTCGGATCATACACGAAGTTAAAGGTAAAAAATATTTTTTTCCTTTTTTAAAAACTAAAAAAAAAAATCATATTAAGTTACCGATACATAAAAAACCTCCGCGTAAAATTTCTGATAGAAAATAATAGAATTTAATCAAAAAACAAAAATCCCGTATAATAAAAAAATACACTCAATTCTTTCAAAATTACATTTCTGATACTATACGACTTTATGACGTCAAAATCGATATGTTAGACCTAAAAAAACAATCTTCTGTAAAAAAAAATTAATTTTTTTCTTTAATAATTATTATTTTCAGGCTTTTTTTCATAATATTATTATAAAGTGCTACGACAGGAGTATTGCAAATGAAATTAAATCTATAGCATAACGATAAATATTGTTTGTATAATTTTTATATTATACTCGTATACATATACAATACAGTAAAATATAAAAAAACTTCATATATTTTATTTGTGTTTCCGGGTAGATCGGACGTCGAGTGATGGCGATGATGCCCCGCCTCCATCCTACGCTCAAGCCGTTATGATTCCGCCTCCATCGGCCAATGGCATCTCAGTCATCCGATTTTCTACCGACAATTCAGAAAAACCACCATCTTACGAAAGCATTCTATACTCAAATCATGTACTACCACCTTTATCTATCACGTAAAAAAAAACCAAAAAAACAAAAAACAAAACGCTTCAAAAACCGAAATTTTACATTTTAATCATAACTTTTATTGATATTTTATTTAATTATTCACACGTTTGATTTTTGATTTATATCAATAATAATTATTCATTGTTATATGTACAATCAAAAAAATAAATAAACTGTTGCATCATTTAGGAAGCGATGATTCCTTCTTTCATTCGCTTTCCCGGAATAAATTTATTTTTTAAACGTAACTTTTCCTGCTCTTTTACAGTTTCTTTAAAGTGAAAATCCAGAAATTTCTCCATGTCTTCCGGTGTATACGTTTTTCCTTTGGCCATGCAACACAACAAAAGGCCCATCAGAGTTAAAAGTCCTCCAACAGCCACTAAACTCCCCCCAATAAGCAAGCCTAAATCGATTTGCATTTTCCTCTTAAATTTTGGTTAGCTAAAATAATAATTTTATTATTCTAATAATAATTAGTACCGGTTAATTTAACAGAAAAAAAAGCCTTACCAGTTAAGACATCAGTTAAACTTTATAATTCTCATTTGTTTTGATTGCATTTGAATCTTAACATACCCATAGTAACACCGGCAAATACGCATGCGCGTGTTATTTCTATCTAATAAATCTTTCATCAAGTAGCCATGGGAAACCAATAAATTCAAATCTACATGCCTAGTAACAAATTAAGGCTATTAGAGCATATCGTTAATACAAATAAAAATAAATAAAATACAGCTGGGTAAGTCTAAGCGTACAATTAAATTTACTTTTGTTATTGCAGAAATAATCACCAGAAATTACACATTAATAAAATTTATTATCAAATTATTTTATAAACGCAAATTAGATAGGAAAATATTAAATCTTCCTAAGCATGAAGGAAAGTTATTCAAACTTATCTATTATTATTCATTATTTATTGAATAACACTTGAATTATATGCGTGTAGCACATTACAGTATGTTAATATGTTCACGTCCTCCGAGAAGAACGATCAGTTTTTCCAATACCGTAACGTAAATAAAAAAGTTAGTTTTTAATGATTAATTCATTAAATAGTTCGAAATTTTTTAATTTAAAGTAACTTATTATTTTTTAATGAAGTAAAAAGCGGTTATTTTTATGTGTTTATTTTTTCAAATGAAAAATTAATGACATACCCAATGCTTATAAATTATTTTTTCTTTTGTGTTTTAATATTTAATATAATATTTACAGCATAATA
This sequence comes from Polydesmus angustus, assembly GCA_034698085.1. Lineage (NCBI taxonomy): Eukaryota > Metazoa > Arthropoda > Diplopoda > Polydesmida > Polydesmidae > Polydesmus > Polydesmus angustus. The sequence goes on along the minus strand of JAQGAY010000524.1, from coordinate 2,351 downwards.
GATTAACTCCGTTAAATTTAAAATTACAGTATATTAATTAATAGCAGTCATCGCCACATTCAAAGCTTAACGTTTTATAACTGAAAAATGTAATAAATAATACTGCTTAAATTAATGGCATTGTGATAAAAGAATTACTCAGTAGTATAATACGTGATACGTGCATAACACACCAACGTCATTGATAGTAAATTCATATCAAACCATTCATTGTCATGTTAAGTGCGTATTGAGTGACGTCAGTTAACGTCACAATCTGTTGGAAACAGAATTTTAAAAAAAATTAAATTTCGAGATCTGGTTACTGTCTAAAGGTTTAATATTTTATTTAAAAAAAAAAAAGTAACAGTCAAAAAAAATAATGAAAACAAAAATTCACAATTTATTGACGTCAACAAACGCATAGCGTCAAAGTATTGATTAAAGCAACTCTGGTTTGCGCATGCGCTCGGTTAGATATGTTTTTTTTTCTCTCTCTCACTTGCATCGAGCATCATTATTTGCGGAACAGATGCGATGAGAAGCAGTAGAAGGAGAGGGAAAATGATGTGCAATGGCTTCTACCACAGATAAGTAATGTACAGCATACGTGTATTACAGTAAATTAAAAAAAAAAGAGTAGGAGAAAAAAAAAAAACAATCGAGAATAAGGAGAATACACGATGGCTTCCAATTTTTTATTGGAATTGATACGGGTATCGGAAAAAGCGGCTGAAATCGCGAGAGCGATTCGCGCGGAAAAAGATTTGTTTGCTTTACTGATCGAGGAAAAAGATGCCAAGGAAAAGAACCAGCGGTTTATTCAAGATTTCAAAACCCTGGCTGACGTGCTCATTCAGGAAACCATCAGACATGATCTCTCAAATAAGGTACAAAAAAAATTAATAATATTATACCGCGCATGCGCGCTGGAATATTATTTTTTAACTAAAAACAGGTAACTTTTTATGGCTTTTATTTGGAACAAAAATCATCATGAATTAAAAAGAAAACTAATAAAATTTTTTAATTAAAATTCAATCGCGATTTTTATATACAAAATTTCACAATTTTTTTTTTTTCAAAATTAAAAAAAAATTGTCGTTAATAATTCGTTTATGACTAAGTTTAATTATCACTTCCGGTTAGCTATAAAAGTTTACAACTACATAAAATAAATACTTTTTCCTGTGTCATGTTCTTGCAAAGTTAATTATAGATCCTGCAATTACATTTCGTATTTATTTATTTATGAAAGCCAATGATTAAAAAAAAATAAGGACGTTGTTTATAAGACTTGACAAATGTATCTTTTTTTCTTTTTTTAAATAAAAGATTAATTATAAATTTTAGTCAATTACATCGCGCACTTCTTAAATTAGCTTAATTTAATGTAAATCTGTGATATAAATAAAAGTTGTTATTGAGTGACGGTGGTAAGAGTCAATTCTCCCACAAACCTCTTAAATCTTTTAATCCGAGCTTTATATTCTTAAACCGGAAGTGTATTACGTGAAGGATTAAAATGTTTATCAATTCAAAATCTCTTTCACCGATTGCAGTTCCCAGCCCTAAATCCCAAAGAAATTCGTGGAGAAGAGTGCAATAAATTCACCAACGCCTTAGGGGAAAGTATGGTCGTCGAGGTGACAGCCAATCAATCGGACACTGCCAAACTTCTCACCAAAGTACTGGACAACAACATCAAAGCCGCTGAAATATTAGCTTCGGTCGTCCACGGTAATCCTCAGTGTAAAATCAGCGAGGAACTGTCTCGTACTAAAGCCTTCAATTTTCCACTCGAACAATTCAGCATTTGGATTGATCCAATAGGTACAGTATAATACATCTCGATAATTGCCCCTCATGTCGTCATTTCCATGTCATTAATTTTAAATAATCAAATTACCGTTATTTAATGTTTTCTTCAGTTTTTAAACTTTTTAAAAAAAATTAATTTATATTTTTTGAAATTAATTTTAAAATTAATGTTTCTGAAATTTCATAACTAAAATGCTTTTAAAGGCTAAATGAAAGCAACTTGTCAACACATTAGCGAATCATTAATTATAAACAATGTTCAGAAACTATTTATTGTTTAACTAAAATAAAAAAAAATTCCCATTTACACAAAATAAATTATCCCTGCGTAAACTTTTAGAGATGTGCTAGCAGCTGTACCTGTACATTGTAAAAATATATTAATAAAACGGGTATTTTATTGCAGATTCCACAGCTGAATATATTCAAGGCAAAGATGAAGTTTCATGCGACGAAGTGTGTTCTAGTGGTTTGCCTTGTGTCACTGTCTTAATAGGAGTTTATAATCGAGTGACAGGTGAACCGCTCATCGGAGTAGTCAATCAGCCTTT